>RJWH01000909.1:485689-527438 GCA_004363575.1 Solenodon paradoxus
TTTTTTTTTTTTTTTTTTTTTTTTTTTTATTTTTTTTTTATTTTTTTTTTTTTTTTTTTTTTTTTTTTTTTTTTTTTTTTTTTTTTTTTTTTTTTTTTTTGTGTGTGTGTGTGGTTGCTTTAAGGATTAGCATATACATGTTTTAACCTCTGGTCTTAAGAGTTAAAATTTGTACAAGCCTTCAAATCGGATAGGTCTACTTCTTTTTCCTTTTTATAAGTAATTCATGTACATATTTTATAGACATCGGGATATTATAATTTTTGTTAGTTACTTTTAAAGAAATAGAATAAAATAATCTTATATTTTCCCAAATATTTTGCAGTTTTTATAGCCCTCATTTCTCAGTATCAGAGTTTTCATTGCTATCTTTCTTGAGCTTGAAGAACTTCCTTTAGAATTTATACTGCAGATGTGAAAGTATCTTTTTTTATCCTCATTCTTGAAGAATATTTTTGTTAGATATAGAATTCCAAGTTGGCAGGTTTTCTTTCCATGCTTTAATGATATTCCATTAGCTTCAGGTGAAGTCTGGACATTCAAATCATTGTTTTCTTGTACATATTTTGGTATCTTTTTCTCTTTTTTAAAAAAATTTTTATTATTGTTTGTTTTCAGGAATTGGATAGAATGAGCCTAGGTGTGGTTTTTTTGGTACTTATCCCATGTCCAGTAGACTTGCCACAATGTCATTGCCACATTTTGCTGCATAACTGGTTGTAAGGCAATTTTGCTGTAACAGATAAAATATAGCTATTTGACAATTTGGTTTCATGTTTGGGCTATACAGTGACAAACAGATGTATAGATGTGACAGTCTTAAAATAGATAACTGTGTATATCAACTTGATAGAAAAGACTGATAAAACATACTGAAAGTATGAAATTAGAGTAAAACCAGATTGCATTTATATATTTACATATGTATGTATATGGGTGTGATACATATTTGACTGAGCTTTGTTTTTATTACATTGTGAAAACTTTGTTTATTCTTAACATTGCCGCATGTCTGCTGATAGTCATTACAAAATTATATGGGAAATATAAATATAGCTTCAACTCTGTCTTCAAAGACCTCTGTCTCTTTCTCCTCTAATGTAAGTATAAAAAGAGGCAAACTCTATCTTCACTATCTGTCAGCTCGATAAAACCATCAGTAAGTCACTAACTGGAAGAAATGCTAATGCTCTGATGTTTTTTTCTTTTTTTTAAAGAAAGGTGCAGGCAGAATTGAAGCCAAGTACGCAGGAAGAAAGAGTGAGGAGGAAGAAACATCTTTATTTTATTCACCCTGCCCCCACCACCACCCCAGACCTGTGACTTGAATCCAGGGGTATGTGGCTTGCTCCTTTGGAGGCAGTTGACCTTAACCGCTGCACCATCAGGGCTAGCCACATTTAATTTTCATGTTAAATTCCACATTGTTCCATAAGCTTGGTAAAAGAATCAAGCTCCAACTGTCCCCCCACCAAAAGAAATTGTTCCTGAGCATGTTTCATGCAAATGTGAAAACATTGCTATTTGATAGTAGAGAATTGATTCTTCATGTTCCATTATATCCTTTAATATTAAAATCCATCTTATTTTTCATGATAATATCTATTTTATGGCAAAATTGTCTTACAACCAGTTAGTTTTGTGGAGAATTCCTTGCGTCAGAACACCTGTGAAGCTACCTAGAAATGCAATGCCCTGCTGGAGTTGTAGTTTAGTTAGCTGCCTTTGACTGGCACAGCCCACATGTATTCTAAGGACCTGGGTTCATGTCCTGGGTCAGGGACTGGCGCAACCAAAATGAACAACAAAATAAGATAAGTACAGTGCTTATTCCTCCCCTTTCTTCCTGCCTGCCTGCTTCTGTTCATCTAGTTTCAAGAATATTTTCCATTGGTGTGCTCTGGTGGAATAGCAGTTAGGTCCACCTCCTCCAGCCAGAGTACAGTCCACATACATTGCAAGGACCCAAGTTTGTGTCCAGGGGCCAGAGAGAACAACCGAAATGAACAATGAAATTTAAAATTTTTTACTGCTTCTTCTACTGTCTTTCTACCTGCCTACTCACCTTCGTTCCTGCCTGCACTTTTCCTTAAAAATTAATTTTTCCTTTATGCCATTAGGCATAGTTTTAATAACTGCTAGTTAAATATCAGGGTCATCTCAAGATTGCTCTCTTGAGAAAAGGACCACGTTTTCCTGTTTTGGGTTTGGTTTTGGTTTTAGTTTTGAACTTTTTAGTCTTTACCTTTTTTGGTATATTGAGTGATTCTAGATTGTATTCTGGACATTTGTGAAGGTTGGTTGTGACTCTAAATTCTGTTTTATTCTTTCAAAGAGTGTTGATTATTCTCTAGTGGTGGTTAATTTTGATTGCAGCTTAAACTTACTTTAATTTTTTTATCCTTAGCAAGACTGTTAGGAGTCTACTTGTACATCTGTGTCTATGGAATCAGCCAGCAGCCTTTCAGGCAGCATTTACATATAGAATTGGAGCTCTTCCTGGCTCTCCTTTTTCTCCTTCACTTTCTAGCAACAGTGGTTACTTTCAAATTGTTCTCTAGTTCTTTAGGCTGAAAGGAACTTAGTTTCTTTATGGGAGTTTAGTGTTCACTAGTACCTGCACTCAAACTATAAATCTTGAAAATGGGAATCTCACCAATCTCCTGCTAAAATCCGTTCACTGGTTTGATGTCTAGTTGTTGTTTTATTGTTTGTTTTTTGTCTGTGGAAAGTCAGTTTGGTAGAAACTTTATTGGCCATATGAGAAAAATAACTAGTATTTTGTACAATTTATTTTAGACATTATTTGTTGTGGGATAGTAAAAATTAACTTTTGGTGTGCCCTGGTGGCCTAGCAGATAAGGCCTTGGATGTAGCCCACATATATCTAAAGGATCCGTGTTCAAGACTGGAGACCAACAGGGAACAACTAAATAAAAATAAATGTTTCTTCCTCCTCTCTCTGCCTACCTACTCACTTTCATTCCTGTGTGTATCTTTTTTTTAGAAAAATTTTAACTTATTATCCACTTAAATCTAAGCTAGATTTGAGGATTTCCTCTAAGGTGATTTTTCTAGAATCTTTTTACTCTTTTGTTTTTTCTTCACTATATAGTCATTTTAGAAATACTTGCTAAGTAATTGTAATGAAAACTACTACTAAAGGAAATCCATAGGTGTTATAGGTATTTACTTCAGCTTGTTATCATCACTAGTAACTTTTTGAACAGATAAGACCAGACCTCACATCCCTTACCCTGGAGTAATACTTGAAGATGAATTTTTTTTAAAGCCTCTTCAAAGCTTCATTCATCTCCTGCCTCCCACCACCCTTCAGAGTGACCTCTGAGGCTGAATCTGAGTGTCCACAAGGAGCAGGGCCAAGTCAAGGCTTCCATGATCAGAGGGGGACTTGCCTGTTTCAGATGGGGTTGGGCATTGATTGGACTCAGCCTTATTATTTTTTTTTTTTTTTAACAAAAAAAAGGAAAGGAATGGCGTGGAGGGGGGTATATTAATCTATAAAAAGCTGTTATGCTTTTATATGCAAAATGTTTAGAAGAAAAATAATTAAGAAAAAAACCCATTTACGACAACTTCCAAAAGAATCACATACTTAGGAATAAATGTAAACAAAGGAAGTGAGGAAACCTGTGCAATGATGATTATAAGACATTAAAAAAAATAGAAGACACAGAAATGGAAAAATATCTTGTATATGAATAGGAAGGATTAGCATGGCCATCTTACCTAAAGCTGTATTCAGGTTTAACACAATCCTGATAAAAATTCCAGCGACATTTTTTAAGGTAACAAATCACTAAAATTTATATGGGACCATCAGAGGCCCCAAATAGCCAAAGAACTTCTAAAAAAAAAGCAGGTAAATAGAGATATATTCCCTGGCTTCAAACTATACGACAAAAGGGCAATAATTAAAACAACATGGCACTGGAATAAAAACAGATACACAGATGAGTGGAATAGATTTGAGAGCCCTCAAACCTTCATATACATAAGATCAGTTAATTTACAACACAGGTGCTATGAGCATGGCATGCAATGGAGAAAGGAAAGTCTTCAACAAATGGCATTGGGACGCCTAGACAGCCACATGCAAAAGAATGAAGACTGAATTTTAAAAGCATCTATTATGTGTCAAGATATAAATAATGATTGGAGATATATAACAGAGATAGTCTTTTTGGTAATCCTACTCTCCAAAGACTATCACCAGCTGAACTGCATGCCAAAGTAGTTTGTTTCAATGCTACCACTTTGCTCCTGCTTTTTCACCTGGTTTGATAGCAACTAGAAGTGCACAAGCTAAAGTTTGTTATATACAAAATGAAGAATCATATGTTGTAAGTAACATGAAAATTGTAAAAACAAGATCCAGAAAATTTGACCTTTGTAGGAAAAAAAGCCATGTGAGATAATCTACCAGTAATTAAAATTGCATATGATATGATCAATTTAGTTATTGACCAAAAAGTTAACAGAAATAATAAGTCTTGAGAAAATTTAGAACAGCTAAATTTGACCCAAGAAAGCTGACTTAGAACTAATGGCCACCAAGCAAACTTTTAAAACATCAAAACAAGTATGCCCTGTCACCTAGCAGTTTAGTCCTCCAGGCATAGTCCACCTATATCCCATGGTCTCTGTTCAAGACCTTGGGTGAACAACTAAGTAAAATAAGGGAAGTGCTTCTTTATCCTCTCCTTCTCTGCCTACTCACCTTTATTCCAGCCTGTACCTTTATTTTTAAAAAAGACAAAATATAACGATAAAATATCAAAATTACATTAAAATTTTGTTGGAATTGTGTTACTTGAACCTGATGAAAATAAATTCAGTAGAAAGAAAATGGAAAGAAATAGAGTTGATTTAACTGTAATTTTTTATTATTACTATTTCAACTTTGCATGTCTTGGACATCATTCCTTGTTAGTTCCTGTGAGACTTCTTTTTAAATGACTGCTTATTATCCCATTGTATGAATTTATGATAATGTAGAATGTATTCTATTTAAAAATAAAAGCTATTCTGTTTTGCAGAATATGCTTTTAAGGCTATTAACCAGGGTGGCCTTACATCAGTAGCTGTCAGAGGAAAAGACTGTGCAGTAATTGTCACACAGAAGAAAGTACCTGTAAGTAATAGCCCAAATAGTCAAATTCTTGCATTACATTGTATTAATTTTCATGAGTTTTTTAAAGATATGTATATATATATGTTAACATTATTCTTTGACTCCGCTTTCATATCAGTCATCCAAGAAGTATTTATTAAACAGATAGATATATGCAGTTTAACTGAGTAGATTGAAATAATTGTCTTGAACTTCGTGTTATGATTGTAAGCACAATGGAATTTCTAGGTCTTTGTCTTCAGGGACCTCAAAGCAAGCTTGGGTCTTGTCCATAGTACATATCATCTAGAAAAGGAAACTGAGTCTCCCTTTTAAAAAACTGGTTTTAACTGTAAAATGAACAGAACAGATTTATTATCTAGTTTATTATTAGAGTTCCATGCTGGTTTTTGTTTGTTTGTTTTTCAATTATCCTGATTTGTTCATTAGGACAAATTACTGGATTCTAGTACAGTGACCCACTTATTCAAGATAACTGAAAACATTGGCTGTGTGATGACAGGAATGACAGGTAATCAACTGGATGTCTACTTAGATTTGTTATTTTCTTTATTTTTAAGTTCTATATTAATTGTATAACTCCCTTTAGTTCCTGACTTTAAGAAATAGAAGTTTATTTGCAATCTTCTAAGTCTTTTTTGAAATTCTAAGTATAATAAAATTAGGTTTTTATGCTTCTCGGGGTAACTGGACTGAGATACCTCCCAAGGTATTTATCTTATTACTCGTATACTTAATAATTTAAGGAAGTATAAGTCAATACATCTGAAACCTGGTAATAATCATACTTGCTAGAAGTAAGAATTATAAAAATTCCTTTGGGTTTCTGTTTTCTGAAATCTGGAAAATTCAAGCCCATAAAAAAAAAAAAATTTTTTTTTTCCTTAGATCTTATTCTTTTAGGCATTACTAAATACTTGTAGAAGTATGTTGTCAGCTGATGAAGTGCTCACCATAACAGGGCAGTACATGAATAGAAGTCCATCTTTTAAAAAATTTTTTTTTGGTCATGTGCTTGTTGCTCAATATTCCACTATTCATTGGTGAGAGAAAAAACAAACATGTGAACCATTTCTCCATCAGACATCAGGCATAATAGATGAGACGTACACAGCATGGGCAAAAGTGTCTGAAGTTCTTTCTCTCTAAAGAAGTAAACCTTTGTCTTTTATGCTCTAAGCTGACAGCAGATCCCAGGTGCAGAGGGCGCGCTATGAGGCAGCTAATTGGAAATACAAGTATGGCTATGAGATTCCTGTGGACATGCTGTGTAAAAGAATTGCTGATATTTCTCAGGTCTACACACAGAATGCTGAAATGAGGCCCCTTGGCTGCTGTAAGTATGCTAAAAATCGGTTGAGTTCAAACTTTATAGAATATGTATAAAGGAAATTTATGTCAGTAACACTTGGGTTCTAAACATGTCATTTGCAAATTATTTAAGGTGAGGGCGGCATCTTTATAATAAATCAGAGAAGGATAGGTTTTACAGTAGTATGTTAGACATCTTTAAGCATTAAATGCTGTTAGACTTTCTATCAAAATATTTCTAAGTGTGATTTGAAAGATCTAAGTCCTTGTTATTTAGGCTTTGCAGTGGGCTTTGTGATATACTGCAAGTTCAGATTACTAGAATTCCATAAATGTACCTAAATTAAATATCTTGACAATGTAATGACTGCCTTGAAAAATCAGTCGCACGCATGCCTATGACTCCTATTTTTAGAATAAATATTCATTTGTTAAACTTTATTGGGAGAGAAAGATGTACTGATTTTTAGATTTAATGTTATAATTTAGACTGAACATTTTGATATGCTACATGTTTGTTTCTTATGTCTTATCATTTATGAGATTAAATGATTTCTCTTTAGCATTTGACTCTATTGACCTCTCACTTAAAACTTCTCCCTTGATTTCACCTCATTTTTTTGGCTTATCCTCTTCTGCTTATCCCTTAAATGTTGTTATCAGGGATCTCTCCTTGATCCTTTTTACTTCCTACTTTTTTGTTCTGCTTGGGTGATCTTACGTATTTATATGACTTTATTTATTTGGATTTATTTACCTGTTTGTCAATCACTCCCCTGTTGACTTCAGCCCAATCCCTTTCTCCAAGTCCCACAGATTCTTCAGATTTGAAATCATTGCTGTTTTCATACTTTGTTCTTCAACTTGTCTTTTCTGTCTCCCTACTCCATCTGCCCTGTTCATTAGCTAGTCAGCAAGCTTTATTTTAGAATATGTATTCTTAATTCATCTCTCTGTCACTTTATTGTCTGTTGCCTTTACCAGCCAATAATTTACCTGCCTCTTCCCTCCTTTCTTACTCTTTCCTAGTCTGTCTTCCATATTGCTACAGGAGTTATTCTAAAATCAAATTTTGATTGTTGCTTCCTTGAAGAAACTGATTCCTCATTTGCTCTAGAGTCAGTTCCAAATTCTCTAATAGGATGTGTAAAAGGCCCCTTGCAGTTTATCCCAAGAGCCCTTTTTCTTGGACTGCTCTCCTCCCTTACCTGAAGCCTCTGTAGTGTAGGATTTTTTTGTCACGTCCGTAGTGTACATTGCCCCTTCATGTTTTGGTGTCTTTGTGCATGTCATTCATTTTGCCTTGATTGCCCTTTGGGTTGTATATTAAACCCTCTCATCTTGTAAGACCACAGGCTGAAGAAATGTTTCTTGTTTCCCCCATGGTTTTTATTGTTGACTTTGTACTTTGTGCAATAAGATATAATAAGGTTGACAATTCCTCACTACAGCGTGCCTTGGTGCTCAGGTGCCAGGTCTGTGGCAGCGGCAGCGTAGTCCACATAAAACCCGAGGACCTAGGGAGGAAGGGCGGAGTGTGGGGACAACCAAAATGAACAGCTTAATAAATGAATTAAAATGCTTCTTTCTCCTCCACACTTGCCTGCCTGACTTCCTTCATCTTGCCCACTACCTTCCTCTTTAACAAAAAGGAAAAAGAGGTGCACCCTGGTGGAGCAGCAGTTAGGTCAGTTGTCTCCAAAGGGCTCAGACCACATGCCCCTGGGTTTGAGTCCTGGGCCCAGGGGAACAACCAGTGTAAACAACTAAATAAAAAATAAAGAAAATAAAGTGCTACTGCTTCCTCTCTCTGCCTGTCTGCCTGCATGCCTTTATTCCTGCCTGTATCTTTCCTTTAAAAAAAAAAAATCCAGAGAAAATAGGATATCTACCAATGTGAATAAAGTGATTGGTTAATACTCAATCTAGGGTACTATACAAAATAGTTTCAAATATAAAACATAAGAAAGCGTAATCGTTTTTTATTAATTTAAATTTTATTGATGGACCATTGCATCATAACATTATAAAGGTTTAAGTTGTGCATCCTCATAAAAATCAGTATTTATAGTTGAGCAGTATCCCCATTGTGGATATATATCACCTCTTCATCCATTAATCTGTCATGTCATAGGTACAGATCATCTTTAGCTCCTAACAGTTGTAAATAATGCTGCGATAAATATGGGGGGTGGGGCACATATATCTTTTTGAATTTGTGTTTTGGGGGTTTTTTGGTAAATACCCAGAAGTGAGATAAAGGAACATATGGATTTCTTTTTTTTCAATTTTTTGAGAAATCTCCATATTGCTTTCCATATATTGTACCAGTTCATACTCCCACCAACAATATATCCTTGCCAAAATTTGTTTCTAGTCTTTTGGAAATAACCATTCTCGTAGGTATGAGATATAGCGTTGGTTTGCTTATAACCTATTTTAAATTGAAAGCAAATTAATCTTAAGCTAGTCTAACATCCACATTTTTATCCTCCCCCATTGTTTTATAATTTTGCTTACTTGCTTCTTGGAAGTGGGGTTTATTTTCATTTTATAGAAATCCCTTTAGTATTTCTTGCAAAATTGGTTTAGTGGTAATGATTTCCTTTAATTTTTGTTTGTAAAGCTCTTAGTTGCTCCTTCAGTTACAATAAGTGATAACCTCGCTTGGTAGAGTATTCTTGCTTGGAAATCCTTTTCAGCACTTTAAATATATCATGTCCTTCCCTTATGACCAGTAAAGTTTCTGCTGAGAAATTTGCAGGCAGTCTTATCAGGGTTCTTTGTAGCAGTTCATTTTTCTCTTGGTGTGTCTGTTTGGGTTTATTTTGTGTTGAACTCTGAGTTTTCTAGATCTGGGTATCTGTTTCTTTCCCCACAATAGAGAATGTTCTTGGCTGTTATTCAGATAAGGTTACCGCCCACTTCTCTGTCTCTTCTCCTTCTGGAATCACTAGATGCAAATGTTATTCTTGATGTCCTCCCACACATCTCTTATCTTCATTTCTTTTTAAAAGGGTGCAGGTGGGAAGAGAGGGGAGGAGAAAGCATCTTTATTTTACTTTCATTTAGTTGTTCACAGTGGATGTCTGCTCCCCCTCCCCTACCCACAGCTCCAACCCAGGGGTATGTGACTTGCTCCTTCACAGGCAAATGACCTAACTTCTACTTCACCAAGGCACACCATTATCTTCATTTCTTTTCATTCTTTTTCCTCTTTGCTGGTCTACTTGGGTGTTTTCCACTGCCCTAGTCTACTAGTTCACTGGTTTGATCAGATGCTTCAAGTCACTGTTGAGCCCTTTTATTGTTTTTCAGTTCAGCTATTGCATTTTTGAGCTTTATAATTTCTGTTTGGTACTTTTTCCTATTCTCTATTTGTTGTACATCTTATTTTGGTCATTCCTTTTCTCCTAATTTCAGTGCCAGTTGCATTAGGAATTTTCTCTGGGATTTTATTTTGATCTATCGTTTGGAGTCTTTGTTTTGTTCGGTACTGTTTCTATTATCAGGATTAGACTAACTGGCTTTCTTTCCTTGTCTTGATGTAATGACCTTGTGTTAGGAATTTAAGTTGTAGAGCGTAGACCTAGGGTAATGGCCTGGGATGCTAGGCTTTCTGTCGATGTGTAAATTTGAAACCTCTGCACCAGTCGGATAACCTTGCATTTTAACTTTTGCCTCAACTGCAGTCTAGCTGTGATCTTAATAGGTTCTACAATCAAAATTTTTCAGACATGAGTAGAGGAGCCCAGGAACTACAGGCCTGTACCACAAGCAAGCCACAGTCACACCAGTGACCACAGACTGGGAAGGCTTGGGTACCTTCCAGGGACTACAGTAGCTTGCTGCAGCAAAGCACCCCACCCCTCATAAAAGCCTGATCTTCTAGCTGTGCTACAACCCCAAGATGGAGTCATACATAGTCAGAGTTCTTTTCCCAAGGGACAGGCGCTCTAGCTGTGGGTAGGGAAGAGCTGGGGGCTTTAGGCTTTTAGCATGTTCAAGCACTATTTGGCACTGGTTCTTGCTATCTTTCCTGAGAGAGCTGTCACAAACTGAGCTTTGCACAAAAACACTCAGCTGCCTGTGCCGGGGTTGCAGGCCAGGCTGCCTGTTCCTACCCTGGCTGAGTGCTGTCCCAGTAGCTGTAAGAACGATAACTGCAGAGATGAACTGGTCGATGCTACAAGTGTACTGATGGAAGTAAAGTGAATTTCACTCTCTGACTCCAACGTGGCATCTACCCATGCTGGTGCCACACAAACAGAAGAGCACCTGGGGAGGACGCCCAGCAGCATCTCTGTTCACCATAAAATTCTCCCTCTTCTAAGAAGTATTTTTAGGGTTTTTGTTTTTTTTTTTAAATCATCTGTTCCACCACCACACCACCCCCAACCCCTACATGGTTCCCATCCCAGCCACCTCAGCCCCTTCAGCCCCCTGAGCCAGAAGAGTGCTCCTGGTTCTCCCTCTTTCTTATTCCTCCCATTGAAATTGTTGGTTCAGCAAATGAATGTCCAACAGTTAGATCTGGGTACACTTCATCTATCAGCTCCCCTAACTGTCCTGAGATCGCTGCTCCTCAGTCCTTTTCTCCAAAGGAAAGCCCCTCTGTTTTCCACACCAAGATGTGGTGCTCCCTTTAGGGGTGCAATTCCCAGCGCTGTGGCACCCATGTGGGAGTGAGCCTGTCAGCCCCTGGGAAAAGGTTCTGTCACAGGTGTCCTGCCAACCTTGAGTCTCGGTATCAGTGCAGAGTTTCTGGCAAGACCTTATCTTGTCTTTTCCTGCCCTTTCTGATGTCTTCTATCACTTTCCCTTATGGAAACCCTGGACTTCCAATCCGCAGTTCTTTTTCAAAGGCTGTAGTTTGTATCTAGATGCAGTTGATGTTATGTCTGTAGGGAGGAGATGAGCTCAATATTTTGCTAGTCTGCCAATTTAGGTGGAATCATCTAAGCCAGCGTTTAAATATTGACTTGCTTACTGAGTAGAAGGAAGTTTGATAGTGGCGTTTAATTGTATATTAATATGATTAGGTCTGTAATAAAGTTGTTTATGTAGAATTTGGAATTAGATTCATACTGACTACTAGGGTTGTGTATACCAATAGTGACAAAGATGGGCAGATTTAAAAAGATGAGCAAGTAGCTCCATTCATATTTCACTTTATAGCAGCATTCTTACGATATATTACATAAACTTTTAGTGTCCCAGACCCTTAATAGGTTAAAGATCAGGTTAGATTAAAGAACAGGTTAGATTTAAAAAAACAAAACAAAACAGTATTCCATGGTCAAATAACATTTTAAGAACTAGTGAGTTAAAGTAGGTCAACCTACAGCAGAACATTTAATATGCTTTTGTATATTAATTTCTCTGAAAGAAGTAGATGAGAAGTATATTTTACAAGTTTATTTGACCAGGTAACATCTTGAGGGATTAGGGTTTAAAGGAACATGTTTTGGACAGTAGCAGGGCTTAGAAACTATAAATTACATTTGTAATCAGACTTTTTAAAAAAATCTGTGATAAATCCTTTTGTGAAATGGAAATTATCTATGGTGATAATCTATTTTATAAATTTTCTTAAACATGTATCCTAAAATTGATGACCAGAGTAATGATTAACAACTGCTATGTGACACCACCAGGAGAAGAAATATTGTTGTATAAAGATATGTTATTAGATTGTTTGCTTCTTTTTAGGTATGATTTTAATTGGTATAGATGAAGAACACGGCCCTCAGGTGTACAAGTGTGATCCTGCAGGTTACTACTGTGGATTTAAAGCCACTGCAGCAGGAGTCAAACAAACTGAGTCAACCAGCTTTCTTGAAAAAAAAGTGAAGAAGAAATTTGATTGGACATTTGAACAGACAGTGGAAGTAAGTTAATCAATAGGAGCTGACTTGTTTGTATGCTATATAGAGTAGTAAGGATCTGTGCATAATAGATATCTGCAAGGGCTATTCTGGGTTATAAGATCCAAGTGCGACATCTTACTAATAAAATTGATGACATTCAGCTGATATGAGAAAGAAGACTGCCTTTGTTCACTTAATTTCCTGTCTCATTTCATAATTTATTTGAAACAGAAACTGAAACAGCTTTTAACAAAACACATAGGTTAGGAATCAAGACCAGGCCCAAAGACCTGCATGGCTTCAACTCAAAATAGGCTTAAACTTCCTGGTAGCAAAAATGAAAAGTTTAAGTCAATAATGTTGCTCTTATGTTCCTAAAAGAAAACAGCTTCACGCTAAATTCCTAGAAAAGCAAACATCTGAGTGAAAGACTATGTTCACAGGATGACTTGGCAGAGAAATTATATCTAGGGTACAAAAAGCAGAGCTAGCTTTATGCAGTGTTGTTGAGGAGGTGGGACTAGGACTAAGAAGTTATTTAATTGCTAGAACAGGCTGAAATTATTTTACAAATATTCAGTAACCTTTATAATGAAGTCTCTTATTTACTAAGAAATTAACCTTGGCAAAATTAATTAAGAAATGAGGGAAAAAATGAGTGGGTTTTGGAAATGAGAGTCTGGAAAAAAAGCCATTCTAAAGAATAACAACTTATTTCTGATAAATGATAAAGAAAATTACCAATATGTTTGTGTTTGCAACTTACAACAGGAGATATAAAGCTAGTTCTCATCTTGGAGGTACTGTGCCCTGTTTAAATGTTCCTTATAGATTGTTTTGGTATTTATTTTATAAATCATGATTACATAATCACCTCAAGATATACAATCACTTAAAACATTAAGTTATCACTAAATTTCTTGAAAAAACAAACTTTCATCTTTATCATCTCCACATCTCACCCCAAGTGCTAAAGCATAGTGTATGGTATATAGTGGTCATCAAGCAACTAGACTTTTTGTGTGAATTATTTCATTTTGTTTGCTGGAGGAACCCCTTTCATTTATGGCTTGACTTGGTAGAAACAAGTTGTCACTGGCAGGCTACATATTAGAGTTAAGCAAATTATTAGTAACATGTGGCGGTAGAACTATACCCCTACAAACAAGGCAAAAATGGATAGCATGTGGAGAACTCATAATTTGAATAAGTTTAGAATAAGAAAATGTTGGTATCACTGAAAAACTTTAATATTTATGCTTTTTTTTCAGACTGCAATTACATGTCTGTCTACTGTTCTATCAATTGATTTCAAACCTTCAGAAATAGAAGTTGGAGTAGTTACAGTTGAAAATCCTAAATTCAGGTGAGCTATTTTGTCAGCCAGGTACTTGATGGAGGTGTGTGGATCCATTTGTCCTATATCTTGAAAAAAAAAATTTTTTTTTTTTTTTTGAACAAGTGGTTTTCTTCAGCACCTAAGATACCTATTTTTAAGCTTATTGAATGTCTCTTTAAAATAGACATTATGGCTTTTCTGATTTCCGAGTGATTTTATGTCTAATACCAGAGGTAATATAAAATAACCTTTATGAAAGGAGTAAAGTAAGCACAAGTCAGTTCTTTTTTAAGACCAATAGAAATTTAACTCCATGGTATAAATTTTCAAGATTTTTTGGTCAAATTTTGGTTATTTAAGTAGAGTTTTGAAGAGCTATGTAAAATACTGATAGATATCAGATCCAGATCCTGTCGGGACATCTTTAGAAACCCTGAATTTTGAATACTGTTAACTGAATTGCAGATGCTAGATGCCTGTTTATTCTGATGCATTGACTTTCTCCCACAATTGAACCTTACGGTTTCCAGGTTTCCAAATTCAAATTTATGCTGAGTAATATATATCTGCTCACTTAATCTTCCCAGCAACCCTGTGATTAACTTACAATGAAGCTGAATGCTCTTGTAATGAATTGCTGAAACTCTTAACTATGAGGTGTGTTATTCTTAGTTTACAACCCATAGATCAATTAGGGGTGATATACTAAGCTTAATCAGACCTTGAAGAGTTTTTTGTTCGTATGTGTTTTCCCTCTAATTTTTATTGCTTGCAGGTAAGTGACATAAACATGAAAGATTTAAGAAAAGTCTTAGGATTAAAAAAATTAAATCTACTTTTTTTCTGCAGGAAAAGTTTGGTTTTGGGTGAGGGTGGTGGTTGGTGGTGGTTGTTTTTTAGTAAAATTCCAGCAGGGGTTTATAAATCTCTACAATTAGTCTTTTTCAGAAGCCCAGCAATAATAGGTCACAATTAAGGGTTGCCAAGATTTCTTTAGGGCAAACATTTAGAAAAAATATGTTCAACATGGTGCACCTTCTTATCCACTGATAGATACCTGGAGTAAACTGGTATAAATGCATTTTTATATTGGAGCTAAAATGTATTGCTTGGGAGCTAATTACATATAGCTTGGCTATATTTTTTTTCATTCATATATTTTCTGATGTAAAGTAAACATTTTTGCATAGAGATGAAGTTAATATGTATGGAAATTCCTTCAAAGTAATTTGAAGGGAGGAGTGTTGGGTATATAGATTATTTTTTAAATTGGCTATAAAATTGACAATGAAGTTGGATAAGTACATGGAAGTTCACTACTTTGTGTGTATTCTGCATAATGAAAAGCTCTCAAAAAGTACAGAACTGTGCCATTTTTCCCTTTGCCCTCCAGGATTCTTACAGAAGCAGAGATTGACGCGCATCTTGTTGCTCTAGCAGAGAGAGACTAACACTGTAGGTTACCAGATCATCTGCCACTGCCGCGTGTGGCACCAGCACCTCAACATCGTAGGGGCCCCTGGATTGAAAAAGGAACCTCTCCCACTCCTGCCACTTATGTGGTTAGGACTCTGTATAAATAAAACCAGTGCTTTTGGAAAATAATCGCAGCATGTCTTTTTATTTTTAAACCTCTAGTTTGAAGTATTAGGCCTTTAAGTACCTGCAGACTTTTAAATGTTCATCTTCACATTGTAGCTTATTTTGTATTCAAGTTTCTTAGGCTTAAAGAATTTAATAGCCAGAAATTTAAACTATAGCTATGTGGTAATTAATGAATAGCAGGCCAAAATTCTGGTTTCTAAATTTACTATGTAAGTTGGTGTGTTTATTTTACAATTTCACATTCAATCAAATGAGGTGTTCCTGAACCTGGAATATACAATCCTTTGGTATTTTTAACTATAAAGATGAGTATTATTATTTTGATATATATTTAATTTATACTCAATAACCAATATTTTTAAGAGTGAAAATTATAATCACCTTTTGGAAACGGAAAATTTGTAGAGTATGTATTTTCTATACTGTCTTAAGATTCAAAAGGATATATTCAAAATCTAATGTATATAATTAAGGCATATATTCAAAATCCTATGTACAGAATTAAGGGATTTTTTTTTAATTCCTGAAGTGATTCCCTAGCCACCTGAACCTCTTGTTATAAATGATCCACAATTCTTAGATTGCCTATAGTCCTAATATTTCACATCCTGAGACGCTCTGGGTGTTACACAGGTATGAGTAGGTATGAGTAGGGTCTAATACTAGTCTCTAGTCGGTTGTCAGCCACCAAGCCCACAAAGGAGGGTTAATAAGAGGGGATATGTGAATTTGTGACCACCAGAAGCAGGAAAGTTCACCACCACATCCTCTTCAGAGCTGAGTCATGAGTTGTAAAGTGTCCTAAAAGGGGGAAGTAGGGTTCTTCCAGCAGAGGGACGCTGTCTGGGATTACCCGTCAAAATCCATTAGGCCAAATAAAGGAGCTGCCATCATTTTGAAAGTGAGATCTGTGTGTAAAAAGACTACTCTCCTGAACAGACTGAACGTCTAAACCCTTAGGCCTTTGACTTTACTTGTGGTTGAGTGACTAACAATAATGGTTTTTCTATAAGAAAATGCCTTTCAGTGATAGAAAATGAAAATTCTCTGATTTGTTAGAAACCTAAACACTAATGCAAAATCTAGATGAAGAATATGTAGTTCAATATGTTCGTTACATTTAAAAACAAAAAATAGAAAAGGTCTATTGAAGTATGGGAATATTAAATACTTTTAATTCTAGTGAGTTGGTTTTTTAAACAGTCTGGGATAATGATTTCTGTAGAAAATTTGTGCAAATGCTTAGAAAAACATCAAACTTTAAATATCTTTACCCTAAGGGCAGTTCAGTAAACTAGTAAAAAATACAATAGGAATATATTTAGGCATTCATGAATGTGTAGCTATTTAGGTAGATTTGTGGCTTTCCTTCTCTTGGTACCCATTTTCATGAAGTAACAGCTTAGCATCATTTAGGTTATAAGTGAACAACCCAGGTACTCAGCTCCTTTTACTAGCTTCACATCAAGTTTCATGTGTGTCTTAACCCGATTACTACATTAAGGATCTTCAGAACCCCACTTAAGAGTCAGAAATGCTAAGGTTAAATATGTTCTGTCTACTGCATTTCAAAATTTCAAGAAAAAAAAAACTATCATGGCGAATTAGTGGTAAGTACTTACTTGGAAATCAGCAATGATTCCAGGATGACTGTTACCCCCTGCTACAGTCCAGAAAATCTGGCTAACAAAAAAAGTAAGTAAATTAATAGTCTTAAGGGTTAAAAATATAATTGCTGTTTATTCACCAAATAAAGTACTAGCCTTCACTGGGACAGGCCCTTCTTAAGTATATTGTCCTTTAAATTGTTTTAAATTTAATGTTTAAGTTCAGGCCTCTAACCACTTATCCACAGTTCCAAAATTCAGAGAGCTCTGAAAAGTAATTTATCCTGAATTTTGTTTATACTGTTAATCTCATTGTGTCACCTTACTCTCTGCAGAAATGTTAACGTGTTTAATTACAGGGTGCTGCTAGATTCCAATAGGAGGGGTATGTAATACTGTATTGTATCGCAAATGAATCCCAAAATAAATTTGGCACCAAGGCTTTTGGATAAAGGTTAATAGGCCTATGCTGTTAACTGAGCTCAGTAAATTAAGTGATTGGACCAGGATGGCACAAGCATCAGTGACAGGAGTAGAACCCCCCCAACTGACCCCAAGATGCATCTTTGTCAGGACAATTAATGAATCTACAATCACTTTTTTTTTTTTTTAAGGGAATGTCCAGGCAGGAATGAAGGTGAGTAGGCAGGCAGAAAGAGGAGAAACAAACATCCTTTTTTATTATTTTATTTAGATGTTTACACTGGTTGCTTCCACCTGCTCCCAGGACTTGAACCAAGAGATATGTGTATGTGGCTTGCTCCTTCAGAGGCGATTGACTAATTGCTGCTCCACCAGGGCGTGCCTATAATTACTTGTTAGGTTCCCCTCTACCATTATTAGTATGGTAGCCAGATTCAGAATTCTAAAATAAATATTCCTTTAAGCAGGAATACTGCTTAGAAGATTACATATATAAAATATAAAGAGTTATAGTCATGCTAACAACAAAAAATATAACATCCCTAGGAATAGTTACAGCTGGAAATACTGACCTATATGAAGGAAATTAAAAAGCTGGACAGATAGCTATCCTGAATAGAAGTACTGAGTATTATGGTTTTTTTGTTTTTTTTTTCTAAACAAATGTATAAGTTTAATTTTAGTCAATATACTCGTGAAAGTGTTTTGAAACTTGGAAATGGCCAGAAACAGACCTTTGCATATATAAGAATTTAAGATGCACTGTGGTGGCTCAGGCTGAGTGTAGACATGTAAAGCCTTACACTCAGAAGGGAAGAGGTAGGGGATGGGAGGGAAAAGTCATAAGTGCTTCCTCTTCCTTTAAAATGTTTCTTACCGGTGTGCCCTGGTGGAGCAGCAGTTAGGTCAATCGCCTCTGTGGTGCAGGCCACAAACCCTGGACTGGAGTCCTGCTCCCCTGGGGAAGACAACCAGTGTAAACAACTAAAATAGAAATCAAAGTGCTGCTTCCTCCTCTCTCTTCCTGACTGCCTGCTCCCCTTCATTCCTGCCTGTACCTTTCCTTAAAAAGAAAAAGTGTCTTCCTCTCCCTCTCTAAAAAATAATAGAGATAATATATTTTGCTACATAAAGATTTTTAATTTTGGCACACCAGAAACAGTCCACACACATCCCAAAGTCCTCAGTTCAAGACCCGGGTGTTAGGCTGGCTCAGAAAGACTGGACGGCAGGCATGCCCGGGGCCAAGCCCGGGAAAAAGGTGGATGACATCAGAATAAGGGATGCGACCCCCACACCTGGATTCCCGGGGCCAATCCCCAATCGCGACATAGGAAGCCCGCGAAATTCCTTTGCTTAAAGAGCCGGCTCCCCTTTGTTCAAGGGCGACTTTCCAGCCCCATTCTGCGGACTTGGGAACTTCGCCCGGGTGTGCAGAATCCAATAAAGCCCTGACTATTCGACTTTTTTGTCTAATTGACTTTTTCTCCTTGCGGAGCCCAGAAAAACCTTACACCGGGGTCAGGAAAAGAACCAAGATCAACAATTAAATAATGTGTTTCTTCCTCCTCTTTCTGCTTGCCTGCTTGCTCACCTTCATTCCTGCCTGTACCTTTCCTTTTCAAAAAATGTTTTTTAAGTTTCCTAACAACATTCACCATAAAGTTTAGATGGTAAGAAAATACTAACACCAACAGAGAAATGTTCTAACACAGGTCATAAAAATTTACTAGTCAATAGGCTTGAAAATATTAACCTGAATAGTTCAATGCAAATCAGGAGGGGTCATATTTTTATCACCGCTTTTAAATTATAAAACAATGTACTTGGCACATTGCAAGTTCTTAAAAATTTATTGTGCAAAAAAATGATGAGGTACATACTAAAAGCTACTCATTTCGATGGTGGAAAGATAAACATTCAGACTTTTTGGAGTGCATTTTGGGAATACAAATGAAAAAGAAAGCTGCTCCTGGTGTTGTTTATGGGGTGCAGACCTACTACCTCTTAGGAAGCAGCAGCTGAGTCCTGCTCCCACACCTCCCCCACACTCCCCGTGGCCTTACCAAGGCCAATGAAAAGCCCAAGGAAGGAGCCAAAGCTGAGAACAACTATTATACTAATTTGAAGGTGGTGAGTCAGGATGGTTCTGCAGTGCACTTTAAGAGGCATCTCTTAGTAAACTAATGAAAGCCTACTGTGAGCCACTCGTCAGAGGCAGACTGGATTGATTTGACAGACAGCCAACCAACGAAACACATACTGGAAAGGGAGGATACAATTGATGTGCTCCAGCAGCAGACAGGGGTGTCTACTGAAAAGGGAAGCTGCTGCTTTACTCCAGAACGCTATTCCTCCAGACCAAGACATTCGCAATTAGAAAACCGTAATTTGTTTCCACCACATCCTGACTACTACAGTATATTCTGTATTCTTTCATTTTCCCTTTCTCCATCTCTTTATTGTACTTAATGTAACTGGTGTATGTACACAAGGATATTGCATTACTTTTTAAACTAAATGACCAATGGCATATTTTGACGGACATCAAATAGAAATGGGATGGGGAAAAATACTGGTTCCGTGAAATACCCACCTTCTCCATTAATGGCATGCTCATTCAGCATTTATCTTTCTATTCCAGTAAGCTATTTTGCTCGCTATGTTTAACAACAACAACAAAAAGTAAAAATTCTTGCATACCTTGTTCGATTGGAGAATTTTAATGTTTTGCACTTATAATTGTAAAACAAAGTACAATTTCATAAATTCTTTTTGGTATGAAGTTGTTACATGTAAAGTAATCTGCCTTTAAGTGGGATAAATGACTCTAAAAGAAATGAATCATGAATCATAGAAAGTTGTCCCTTCAAGTCGAGAGTCTTCTTTAAATAAACTTCTTGTTTAAAATGAAAAAAAAGAAAAAAAGATTAAAATGAAAAAAAAGAAAAAAGTAATCTATTTGAAAAAATTTATCTGAGGCAAATAATTAGAAATGCAGAATTATGTCACAGTAATTTTTACATACAATAAATTACATTGCAATCAATATCCTGCAGCCAATAAATCCCCTGTTTTGAAGACGAAAGATCTGGAAAATATTCACAATGTAATATTAGGTAAGAAACAGAATACAAAATGTACATTGTGATTCCTGCAGCAGACACTTGGTCTGCCCTTCTTTCCCTCTTCCTGGACAGCTGACTCCTGTCAACTGTGTGTAACCCACCTCAAAAGTGCTCCCCTCACTGCTCTGCTGTCTTGTCTTGGGCTTCTCTGAAGTCTCAGGCCTTCTCTCACGTCACTAAAGCCTGTCCAGTCTGTTCAAGCATAAGAAGCCTCACCCAACCTCCAAGTATAACGTAACTAATGCCAAGGAACTGGTGGGGTAAATGTCCCAGTCTCTTGGGCATTTCTGAGATGGGTCAGAGAGATCCCTAGAATTCTGAAACTATGCAAAATTTAGTGCATGTCTTAATTTCTGGGGAAAGACCCATAGCTTTACTCAGATAAATGTCTTTCCCAAGAAAGGAGAACCACTAGCAAAAAGGAAATAATAGAGAAAACAATTGAATG
Organism: Solenodon paradoxus; assembly: GCA_004363575.1. NCBI lineage: Eukaryota > Metazoa > Chordata > Mammalia > Eulipotyphla > Solenodontidae > Solenodon > Solenodon paradoxus. The sequence continues at coordinate 506,576 of RJWH01000909.1, forward strand.
TGAACAGTGGTCATTTCTGACAAATAATTTTGGGTATTTCTGGTGGAATTATGAACACATTTTTCTTTAAACTCTTTTGCATTTTTAATAAGAAATATGTATGAAGATGTTAAAGATGGAATACTGCAATTCGTTTCCACACATTGTGCTGTTACGCAATATATTCGTTTTCAAAACCATTCGTTGTGTACCTTAAATTTATACAATGTTATATGCCAACTATATCTCAATAAAGCTGGGGAAGTGATGAAAGAAGTTAAAACCACCCTAAACATTCAGCAAAAAGTAAGGAATTAAGCAATTACATCATCTTATACCTATCACAACAAATTACTCAAAATGGAGTAATTTAACTTAATGTCAAATACCAAACTACAAAACTTCTAGCCAATAACAGGAAATCTAGGTGACCGTGGCCTTGATAATTAGCTAAAACACTAAAAACAATCTATGAAGTAAGAAATAAACTAGACTTTATTAAAATTTAAAAAACTGTAAAAGATAATTAAGAGAATGAAGAGACAAGTCACAGAATGAGAAAAAAAAAAACAAAGACATGATAATGGACTGGTATCCCAAATATATAAAGAACATTTAAAACTCAGTAATAAGAAAACAGCCAATTAAAAAAACTGGCAAGGCGTGCACGCTGGTGGAGCAGTGGTTAGGTCAATCACCTCCAAAGGAGTAAGCCACATACCCCTGGGTTCAAGTCATGTCAATACAAAATATTGGCCAGAATACTGAGCAGTAGGAAAATAACTGCAACCACTTTAGGAGATAGCTTGGCAATTTCTTCTAAAAGAAAACAGTATTCCTGTAAGATCCAGCTTATGCCCACATAAATGCCTGCAGACACCTCCTTTATTGTAGCTTTTATTCTTAAAAGCCAAAAACTAGAAGCAACCAAGATGTCTTTCAATAAGTGAACAGAGGCATGCCTAGGTGGAGTAGCAGTTAGATTGCCATTTCAGGCTGAGCGAAGTCCACATACATCCCAAGGAAGGACCCGGGTTTATGACCCAGGGCCAGAGAGAACAACCAATGTGAACAACTAAATAAAAATAAAATAAAATGCTTCCTCCTCCTGCCTACTTGCCTCCATTCCTGCCTATATCTTTCCTTTAAAAGAAAAAAAAAAAGTGAACAGGAAACAATCAAGAGAATGGAATATTATTAGGCACTGAAAAAAACTGCCGTCAAGTCACAAAGACAGGGAGGAATCTTAAATGCATATTGCATATGAAAGAAGCCAGTATGGAAAGTCTACATACTTTATAAATCCAATTATAAGACATTCTTTAAAAAGGCAAAACTATAGAGAAAATAAAAAGATCAATGATTACCAGAAATTCATAACAGGTGTGAGGGTTTGTGGGGGGAACGCTGGTGGGCAATGGTGAAGCACAGGTCCAGGGCAGTGAAGCTACTGAGCTGTGATGGTGCATTGCTAACAGTATGCATTTGTCAATACCCATACAGCTACAGCACAAACAGTGAGCCTCACGTAAACTATAGACTGTAGTTCATAATAAGGTATCACTATTAGTACATTGATCATAACAAATGTGCCACACGAATGCAAGAAACCAATAACAGGGAAAACTTGGGGTAGAGACGGAGTATTATCTGGGAGCTCCCAGTATAATCAGCCCAGTTTTTCTCTGAATCAAATTCTTCTAAAATATATTTTATTAATTATTTAAATGCACAGGAAAATTTTTAAGGGAACATCCAAAATGCTCATAATGGTTGTGCATAATTTTCTCATTTCTTGTATTTCAATGTATTTCCAGATAGATTCACTTTTGGTCCCTGAATCAGATGATATGAATTATACAATCAGATAAAAATAAAATCCTGAATTTTAAAAACCTAAAAACCTATACTAACAAGCATGGATTTTTTTTTTTTTTTTTTCGAAATCTGATTAAAGTTTCAGTCTCTGTATGAACAAAGAGGCCCATATTCTCCCCGGAAAATATCAAAAGTAAAGGTACGGAATACTCATGTCCATCTGGGTTCCTGCATGCTCTCTGACCTCACCTGGAAAGAAACCTGCTCAGTCAAGTCCCTTCATTCCAACCCTGTGTGGAGCGTTTGCTTTCTTAGTTCTGGGCCACAGACAAGCCCTAACCCAGCTTCTCAAATTCTACCCATGCATGAAGTGCTCTCAGATTTCCCCAGCAAAGCTATCACTGCCACAAACAGCACAAGTGTCCAGAAGAGGGACACAGTCTACCAACTTCCCTAGAGCACAAGATGGTCCAGCGTACCGGACTGACCACAGGCATGAGCAGACTCACCTCTCACCCTAGAAACCTGCCTCGCCTGACCATGAGATGAAAACACACCATCAGGTTCTGGAGCTTGCTTCTGACCCAAAAGGAGCCTCCTGGGTGACAAAAAACTCTATTTGCCAAAGGATCCCACTAGCAAGAAAGAAATCTCTGAGCCCAGGATAGTGTAATACCACTTCTCTATACCCACCATCCCCTGAGGAGAAGCAGTAAGGACTTTAAACTGAAATATGCTGGTATAGGGATTATTAGCCAGGGATTCATATCATATCAGGTCCACGTGGGGAGCTTTGCCAAAAGCTCCCTGAGCCTTGATCTATCAAAGTGGAGGCTCCCAGGGTGCCTCTCTGGGCACATGTATTTTAACAGTATTCCCCCAGAGGTCTGGGGTTTGCTGCTGGTTAGAAAGTATTTTAAGAGGTAACTGATCACAATCAAAGGTATTTGGGACACATCCAATCTCTACTCCTCTTTTGGTCCATGGGTAACTTACTGGATGTGGAGGAGCCAAATGGGTTTCCAGGAAATGACCTTGGTGCATTAGGTTCATGTCATCTTCTTAACTGACCTCAACCTTGCCTCCTTAAGGTAGTCAAAGACGAAAAATATGCAAATATCTGACAATAATTAACCCCTCTCAGCAGCCCAGCTCGAAAGAGTTTAAGGCAGATCCACCCCAGCAAAACGCCTTCTCATAAGAGGCTTCTCCCAGACCCAGAGGGAGGTCATGGAAATACAGGGGAGTATGCATTTAGGAGAAGGAAGTGTACCATTGTCACAGAAACTCTGGGGAAGTCATTGACACCCCCATTAAGTAGTTACCAGTGGACTTGCACTGGTGGAATAGTGGTTTGGTCAGCTACCTTTGGATGAGACTGCAGTCCACATATATCCCAAGGACCCTGGTTTGTATGCTGGAACTGGGGTGAACAGCCAGGAGGAACAACTTAGTAAAAATAAAGTACTTCTTCCTGTCTGCCTCTTCTTGCCTTCTTTCCTGCCTGTAACTTTCCTTTTTTTTTTTTTTTAAAAAAAAAAAAAAAGGAAACAGGGTAGTGCCTGGTGGAATAGCAACAGCAGTTTGGTCAGCCACCTTCTGCTGGTGTAATCCATATGTATGCCAAAGATACTGGTTTGTAGCCCAGACTGTGGTAATAACATTTGACCTTAATTGCAGGAGGTGACCTGCAAACATGAGTTAGGAGTTAAACCCAGTCAAGTAGATTTTATCTAGAGCTTCTTTGGTAATTAAGACTCCACTGTGGATAAAGTAAAGAATAATAAGGAGAAGCAGAACAGGAAAGACCTGGTTTCCCTGGGCAGAGGAGTGAGGAATTGAGGGGAGCCCCAGCTATCAACCTCAGGGTGCTTTGCCTAACTGGGGTTTTCCAGGGATAGAAGCTGTGAGCCGTTGTGGACTAAGTCTAGTCATCTGATTGATAGCTACCATCACACCTTTGTTTACCTGTGTTGGTCTAACTGGCCACAGTACTTGGGCAGCCTCCAAGGGCCTGGTAGGCTTGTTTCTAGAACACATGTAAGTTCTCACCAAAGGGAAGGCAAAAGTCTTCTGTGAAGATGGCCAGGCTGTCAATTCTTAAGTGCTAGTAGTCAAGCTCTACATTTTGGATGGATACAACATGGGACAAAATTATTCCCTTCAAAAGAGGTAGCTCACTGATTCCCACAGACTCACCATTGCAGGGTGACCTGTGTGGGCTGCCAGCTTCCCTGTGCCTCTGTGTCCAACAGCCACCTCAGCAATGTCCTTCACAAGGGAACCCACAGAGGGTACTGCTGCGCAGGGGCCATGCTACTGCACGTCTCCTGTTGCCAAGGCTAAGGATCATTTGTTCCCGACGCCAAGGACATTTATTATATTACCCTTCAAGCTGGTTTTTGCAGACTAGAACCACCAAGAACTGGTGGGAACTAGCCAGTCTTTCCTGGGCTAGCCTCCAGAAGGCAGGTGTTAATGGCAGAATCTTATTCTCCTGATGACCCTTGAAGATCACAGCCAGCAGAATCTAATAAAAAGGGACAAACACCCTACATTGCTTCTGCCTGAACCCGTAACAAGCTCAAAATGTACTTCAGCCAGAACTGGTCAATCACTAAATGCCCTACCCACTACTTTCTCACCCCAGATTCCTTTAGAAGTTCACACACACACCCCACCCCCACCAGAGAGAATCTATTGCCTCCCTTCTCCTTTCTGGGTGACCTCAAAATAAAGCCCCACCCGCAAAGCCTGGTGCTGTCCTACTGGCTTTATGCATGTCCAGCAGCAGACTCTAGTCCAATCACTTTCTGTCAAGGAGGAAAGTTCTTAGAGATATTAATGATCAAAAAATGGTTTTGAGTTGTTCCTACAAGTCAGACCCTGCTTTGGGGCCTGGGAGCAGAGCACTGAACAAGGTAAGTCTCTCCAGGGCTAAGAATGAAGACCCTAAGCATCTCTTGCAGAGCAACTCCTCCCAGTGAGCTGTCACATGCATGTATGGTAGCTTGGCATCCTCTCTGCATCCTGCAGGTAGGGGATTTGTCCCTCTACAGAATCAGATTGAGCATTAAGGAATCTTGAGCAAAACCAGTCTCTAGGCCTCTCTCCAGACGGACTCTGTTAGGGGCGTGTCCCGAGGAGCAAACTACCTGTGACAGGTGAGAGTTGCTTCTAACAGCTCGAATGTGTACCATTCCTGGTCTCTCCTTTCCTGCCACAAACTATGTGGCGGTCTCTTTTAGGTGTTTTTCCGTTTTGTTTCCCCATTTTTTCCTCTGTGTTCTTCAAACAGGGTATGATGTCATTTCTTCTAAAGCAGCAATGCTTCAGGTGCTCAGCTGATTTCGCATTTCTGAAAAACCTCGGTCCCAGGAGGGGGACGCTGATAGCCTTAGAGGGGGCTAAACAGAGAGGGGGGATAAATAACTCATGACCCCCTGTCCAGGGACTCAGACACCAAGCAACACACAAAAACTAGGAGCCAGGACAACCCTGCTGAAATGTCATGGCCAACAGTTCCCAAAGGTTGCACCCTCATACCGAAGTCCAGCCTGGCATTTGTTCCATTTCAAACTGGACCTCAAGGTGACCCAGGTGAGAGACATTGACTAGAGAAGCGGGAAAGGGCGCCAGCTTTCAAGTGCTAACCTCCCGGAATTCTCAATCCACAGCTGAGTACTTCACCGTCTCAGTTTTCTCTTCTTGTAGAATGAGTCATAGGATCCATCTAGGCGAGATGCTATGAGAATTAAATGACATGCACTTAAAGTGCAGCAAAAACACCAGATTCTGTGGACATGAGATGGTGTCACTCTCCCACAATGGTTCTTAAATGCTTCAGCTTTCAAAAGCATGCTAACTTAAAATGATTTCCCGACAACATCTTCACTTGAAAGCTGTGGGGTCGCAAGAAGCCACCAGCTGCAGTTACCAAGCCTCCCTCCCCAGCGAGAGCCTGTAACCTGCACAAGCCAGGGAGCCAAGTCCCACTTTTCTGTGTGAAGTGATACCTTCCTGGGTCTCCATCACTCACTTGCTCGTGACACTCACAGGCTACAGCTTGTCCCCCTAGTGGGTCCTGGCCTTTAGGGCAAGTCCTGCCATAATCAGAGCCTTCTCTTCCTGGAAGAGACAGAAGGTGGCATCAGGAAGTCAAGTACTTTTAACGGTTGTTGCATCAACCAAAATAACCTTCCAAAGGTCTAAGGAGAAACTGGGTCAGACTGTCTCCCCTCTGCTGCCTGCAGAGTCGTTGAGAGCCCTGCTGTCCTTGTTTGTCTAGAGACCCACGGCCTGCCTTCCCAGGGGCCCCCCAGCCACTGTGTCCTGGGATGGGGGCGGAGCAAATGGAGGAAGGATTAAGAGCCGGGGCCCTGGGAGTGTGGATGTCAAGGCCACCAGGGGAGTGGGAGTAACCCCGAGGAGTCGAAGAAAGGGGAGAAGAGATAGGAAACCCCTCCTGGGCTGCCAAGCTTCCCTCTGGCTTTGGATGGAGTCAGGGCCTCTGGAGTCAACCTCCACTGAACCTCCTGGATTCTTCCACCTTCTCTTCACAGCCTTGTTGAAAAGTTTGCTTGTGCAGGAGGGATTTTGCAACTCCCAGGGACTTTGTCATTTGAAAAACTACAGGTCAGAGAACAAACCAGCTTCTTATCAAGTGACTGGGGTCAGGAAGATTACAGGACTTGGGGTGGGGAAATCCTTTCTTGCATGGCTTCCTTCCTTCTTCCTCTGACTAGGTCCCACAGCGGGTGGGGAGACTTTCCTGGGCCTGGCACCCAGGCTGCTGGGCTCCCAGCCAAGTGTCCCAGAGAACACTCCTCCTGACACCGGGATCCTTCTCGTCTTCCCAGGGCACAGGGAGCATAAGACTCCTCGTCTGGCGACTCATTGGGTAGCAAACCTACCTTTCCAGGCTGTTGAAACAACCTGCGTTGGCTTGGCTTCCTGAGAGAAACTGAGGGAGAACGTCAGAGTATTTCCTTCTTGCTCTGCTCTGCATTGAGTGTGTCTTCCTGCTGGCAGGGCCCTTACCAAACCAGGATCGAAAGAGAAGCTGTGTGAACATGCCAGCACACACTACCTGATGGACATTCTTCCTAAAGCCCCAGGCCCAGCAAAGCACTTCATTCATCACTATAGCTTGAACCTTTAATGTCTGCATCTGTACTTTAAAAAGGACTTAAATTTAAAATATGGATATGTTTGTAGCGTTTTGGCCCAATTTTTTCAGGTTCTCAGCCTGTTTTGGAGGGCTGTGGCCCTTTAACAGAGAGAGCAAGTGTGTTCTCATTTCCTAATGACCTCCCCCTCAGTCTGCATACACACTCACTAAGCCCATAATCAGGCCAGTTCCCCAGACTTAAGAACCAGGAGAAAGGTCAGAGGCTGGGTCTTCATTCCCCTCCCCTTGAAGTTGTTCCCAGTATCTGCCCCACCAACCCCAGTGCTTGCTTCTCTCCACCACCAAGCAGATGGCCCCACCCCACTGCACCCTCAGGGTCAGGAGCGCTGTGGGAATTTTCCATCTAACTCTGCAGCCTGGTCGGCTCCTCCTTTGATCATCGGCCTGCAGCTGACACAGGCCTGGGTTGGGCAAGCTTTCTTGTAGGTCAGCGCAGGTGGCAGAGTCAGCTCCTGGGCCTGCTGGGGCCCTGGTTTTGCTTCTGCAGCTTGGAAGGGCGGAGCAGGGCTCCAGGGCTCCCTTAGCTCAGAGCCTCAGGCCAGGCCCAGTTTCCCCCTGGCAGGCCCGCAGCCTCTGCCTCTGCCCAGGCCTGCTTCCCCCTAGCCTCTTGCTCTCCTGCTTCCTTCAGCTTTCTCTCTGGGTGGCTCCCAAGTCTTCAAAAACCTCCTCCAGGAAACTTGCTTGTTGCCACAAAATAATGCAAATGTGCTCTTGGGGCAGCCTGGTAACTACAGTCTGTCTCCTGGAGAGGGAGGCCCAGGCAGGCCTGTATTCCTCACCACCCCTTCTGCCGTCACCCCAACAGGGCCCAAAACAAGCTGGACCCACAGTAAGGGTTGAGTGGAGATGAAAGTCTTGGTTTTGTACCTGAGGGAACCCAGCTCAACTCAGAGAAAGGTCATACTTAGATTTCCAATGTCCTTTTTTGTCTGTTTAATATATAAAAATGGTGTATATGAAGTTTAGGCTCATGTTTAGCATTTATGGACTTCTGTTTATCTAATTAAAAGTCCTGGCTGTCTGAAGCAGAAAATGAAAGGGGGTGAGGGGATCCTGGCATGGGCCCCATGGTCACAGCGGTCAGAGAACCTTGGACAAGGAACTTAATGACAAGAGAAAGATAAACTGCAGCACCCCGCTGACTGCACGCTGACGTGTCTCCAGGGGCCTAGGACAGGAGGAAGGGCTGAGGGTATTGGCCCCACAGGAGGACCCCAGGACTGCCAACCCCAAAGGAGAATTGGGGGCAGGGGGCAGTGTAAACAGCGACCAGGGAAGAAAGAGTCGACACCACAAAACTCAGTCATCTCAGCTCCTCCCACTCCCCTTCACTCCCACCACCCGTGTGGTCTCTGGGCTGAGCGTCTGATGAGAATGTTACTCTCCCAGCTCGCCTGTTGGTGCCACCGCTGCGGCCCCTCATGATCAAGCGATGGCCCAAGAGGCAGGGGAGTCCTAGAGGCTCTTGCTCCTAAAGAAGCACAGATGGCAGGAACAGACTGACCATCTAAGTTTCAGGGTCTCAGCTCCATGCTTAAAGCAAACACTGCCTTCGTTGACTCTCTCAATAGCAATCCCATGATAAAGATGTTTTCATGCCTGTATGACAAATGGGATTCTGAGAGATCAGTGACTTACCTACGGTCACGCAAATGCCAGGTGGTGAGTCAAAGCCAGGTCTGTGTGGAGTTCAGTGCCACGGAGTCTTTGCCGGTTACACAGTGCTCCTGTCAGCCATAACACACAGCCCTTAGTGAAATCCCACACGGTTCCGCACATTCTCACCCACCTCCCAACTCCAAGTCTCAGAGCGTCTTTGCTCCTATAACAGAGACTCCAGAGGTTCCCATGAGGCCCCTAGAAGACAGTTTTCTATTTTTGTTTTTAAAGGAAAGGTGCGGGAAGGAATGAAGGCAAGTAGGCAAGCAGGCAGGAAGAGAGAGAAGGAAGAAGAATTTTGTTTTTTAAATTTTCATTTAGTTGTTCACACTGCTTGTTTCGCCCTGGACCTGGAACTTGAACCCAGGTCTCTGTGGTCTTGCACTCCTTTAGAGGCGATTGACCTAACAGCTGCTCTACCAGGGTGCACCAACACAGGCATTTGAATACATAGCTTTCCAGAATGTTCTAGGACTAACAGGTGGGCTTGGACAATGGTAATAACAGAGCAAGAGAAGCATTCCCTCACATTAAACCCTCCAAATTAGGATGTAGACCAAAAGTGGTATAAAATCTAATAGTAAGCAAGTCAAAGTAACTTTGCCTATGATTTCAAAGCAGAATTTGCCTTGTGTTGAATGGTAAATATCCTGCTAAGTTTATTAATTGTGGTCGACTATATGGATCTAACCAACCAGAAGCCAGGGAGGGGCTTAGGGCCCTGGGACTGAACCTGTGGGCCTGTCTCCCACTCAGGTAGGGTAACCCTTACTAATTCCCCACATGGAAGCCCTGATGGGATGAAAGGTCACAGGTGAGAGCTAGGACTGGAGCTGAAAAGGAGAGGGAATTATCAGGGCAGAATCTCTGCCTCCCACAAAGGGTACTGAAACACTGGTGTGGTTTGGGAAGCCCTGACACAGACCCACTTTGCCCAGCCCCTCACTCAGCAAGGGCCTTGGGGCAGCCCCGCCTGGTCCCAGGACTGCAGTTCAGGATCTAGAAGACAACAGGCTGCAGGTAAGAAAGAATCTTAATTGAGGCCCGTCTGCCCCAGACAACCCCGTGTGTCTCTGCGTGGCTGTCCTGTGACCCTGGAAAGGGATGGCTGGTTGAAGGCAACATCTGTGGGCTGCCTGAGGTCCCCCTGGGACAGCTTCCTCCCCTGAACCAGGATGCTCACCACTGCCTGCTGTGCTGTGGCCTAACAGCTGTGTGGACAGCAGAGAAGTGTTCTTAACCACTATAAGCATTCTGTTGCCTGGTGGTTTCAAGCCTTTCTTCCAGAATATTCATCTTTGTCCATTGACAATATCACTGTAAGCTGAGAATGAAAGAGGCCAAGGACTTGTTTGCAGGCCTAGGATTCTCAGAAAGACCTGAGGCCACCACAAATCCTTAGTTTGCTTTGTTTGGGCTAGGTTTTGTTTTTGTTTTGTTTTGTTTTTCTGGTGGAAAACAAAACATGAGAGTTTGGGTGAGAAGCTTTGAGCCTCTAGCATAGGCTTTGTTAGAGCACAGATGGAGCACAGAGAAAGTCCCTAACTTCTGAGGCCCTGTGACGGATGAAGCATCAGGGGGGCTGATAGGAACTAAAAGAAATGTCCTGGCATCTCTGGAGCTGCTGTACCCTGTAGTGAACCACTGGTTCCCAGCCTCCCTGGTGACTTAATTAGGTCTAATTTCCAGGGCTCTGGAGCCACCTGCATCAGAATCTCCTGGGTGCTTGTTAAAACTGCATGTTCTTGGGCCCCACTCTAGACATTCTTAAATTAAAAAAGGACAGGGAATCTTCATGCTACAGGCATATGTCCCCTGTATGTGCAGAACAGACCTGGGTCAGAGGTAGCTCTCTACGAAGAGCCTCTTGCTCTTCCCGAGTCCCAGGGCCCAGATTTCTGTGATAAACAAGAGCAGCACTTTTCTTTCATTTTTTAAATAAAAGGTACAGGTAGAAATGAAGGTGAGCAAAGACGAGCAGGAAGAGAGAGGAGAAAGAAGCACTTTATTCATTTTATTTAGCTATTCATCTTGGTTCCCTACAACCCCTGTCACAAACCCCAGTCCTGGGGATGGATGTGAACTGTGTCCGGCAAATGTCACTATTAAGCCACCAGGGCCCACCAGCACTTCTGTCTACTGGTGCTCCCCATGAGGAAGGAGTGGCCTGGCCCAAGAACAAGCAGCCTGTCCTCTTCCCAGGAGGCCCCTGCAGAGAACAACTCCCCTCCCCGCTGCGCTGTGTGGACCTTGCTAAACTCTGGCCAGAGAAGCCCAGTGGGAATCCAAGGGGTGGTGTTGCAGAGGCTTTGATTACCTTCTCCAATGGGTTCTGTCTGATCTGCTGGGTGGAGGCTTCAGGGTGCCCCTGCACCCCATTCCAGCATGCCCCTCATCTCCTGTTCCCTCGTCTATACCTCTGTGCCAGGCAGGCTTTTTCCTTGCCAGCTTGCAATTTGGAGTCATCTTTCCAAACCAACCTCAACTCCCTCATCTCTTCTATGACTCCATCCTGCCACCCTGACAGAGAACAGATCTTTCCCTCTTGTGGTGCCTGCCAGCTGTCATATCCCATATCCCTGGGGCTCCTGCAGGCCTCTCCTCTTTGGACACTGCAGCTGTAAGGAGGTGTGCAGGGGAGTTGGTTCTTAATTTGGTTCTGTGGTCTGGAGGTAGTTCAAGGTTTGTGTTCTCACTGACAAAAGACTTGAGTGGGTTTTCTATTCTCTTATTTCAGAATTGAAGCCAGACTGACTGTCACCTCTCCAACACTTCAAATTAGGCCCATTACTCTTGACTTTGGCACTTTATTTCCTCCCTGATGCTTATTGCTATTTGCAGTTACTTTTGGTTGTTTCGTTCCTCCAGGTCTGCCTTGCCCACTAGAGGGTGAGCTCCATGGGAGTGGGGTGGGCTGCATTTGCCTCTTCTGAGTCTTCAGAGATGTTGAATGAGACCTAGGAGGTGTCTGATAAATTCTTACTGATGGAATGAACAGGGTGCCAAAATCAGTCGTGAATCTAATCGTTCTGATGAGTTAGGAAGGGGTGGATATGAAACTAAATCATTGGTCCTGCACCAAGGCAATCATTTGATACATAATGACCCTCATGTTTTATAGTTTTCACATCAAATGCAGGCACCACACTGACTCCTGGCCTCATCTTCCACAGGCTCATGTCTCTTTCCCACTGTGTGACTCAAGACCTTCAAGGATGAAATTTGATCGCTGTGGAGGTGACCCTGCCACAGTGGCAGAAGTTGGTACACAAGCAGGGGAGGATGTGGAAGCAGAGAGCCTAGAGAGGAGGACAGGGGTTTGGCTTTCTCGGTCAGGGACCCCAGGCTACTCTACAGACCTGTGGTCACCTCCCTGCCTGAGCGCTCATCCCAGCAGCCTGAGGCACAGATGCACCAGGCGAGATGTGCTGACCTGAGTGTCACCCCAGCCTCTGGGGAAGGGTGGCTCAGGTTCACTTCTGAGGAGCAAGCCCTTCTGCCCTGCCCGCCATGTGGCAGCCACCACAGGGCCTTAGAGGTTTTGGAAAAAGGTGACCCCTCGTCCTGACGGACACAACCCAACATGCACTGGGTTATCCCCGACTCACGCCTCAGCCTCAACCCACACCTGCACAGCTGTACATAGTAGCCTTGACCCCAGGAAAGTCCCCAAGATTTGTAGGAAAAGGAAAGGCAGACACAGAACATTCTCCACCAAGGCCCTTCTCCTGGCCTTACCCAAGCATTCCATCCCACTTTGCCGCCCCCCACAACCCAGTGGGGCCAAGCTTGGACAGTTCACACACTCAGCGAGACTCTGGCCCCTGAAAGATGTTGGACTCATCCCACATTCAAGGGTTCTAAATTAAGTTCTTAGTTGGAGCCAGAGATTGGCTGCCCTGCCACATCTGGCTGCCCTTCAAGGCCTGGCTCCAGATGCAGCCCACAGCACCCCGCAGTGTTTACCACACAGAAGGAGGCGAGGCAGGCGAGCTGGGAAACTCCCGGCTGGGCTGCCATGCTGCCAGCTGAGTATAATTAGCCCCGCCGCTCCCACAGAGGTGACACTGTGTGCTTGCCAAGCCCCTGCCTCCTACAGTTTCTTGGCAGTTCCTCAGGACAGCCGAGCCTCCCGGTCCGCCTTCACTGGGGGAAAGCAAGCGCTGCAAACAGAAGGAGAAAAGGGGAAACAAAGCCAAAACAGGGGAGACCTGAGATCAGAGGGGAGGCCTTGTGGTGGCCATCTACCTGGGGACACTTTGTCCTCCTTCAGCTTCTTGGCCTCTTTCTCTTAGCCATCCCAAGCCCCATGTGGAGGCAGGAGGCAATCTCTGGGAATCTCCAGCCATCTCCAGCCAGCCCACCCTCACAGTGGGGGTTTCTACAACAGAAGCCTCCTGGACTGTGAGGCCTGGCTACGGGGGTCTCAGCTGTCCCAGATGATGTGTTTCAAGTGGTTTTGCTTTTGAGGAACCTGTCGCTAGAACTTCAAGGGCTTACCCTGCCCTCTGCATGTCCCAAGGACTCCAATGGCCACAGCTCCATTTCTCATACCCCTCCCTTGCTCCCACCCACTTGCTGCTGGTTCTGGGCTCTGGTGGCCAAGAGAGCTACGCAGACATTGGCAGATGTATTAACCTTGTCCCTGGCATGATTCCAGTCTCCACCGTAGCTCTGGAAGAGAGACAAAGGCAGGAGTTGCTCTGAGACCCAAGCCTCCAGCAAAAGCCTGTCACTCCTCAGCAATGACCGGTATCTTGCAAAAACCTAATATTCACCATCTCCTCATGTGCCCCCCATGGACTCTGCCCTACTTAGAGAAATGCTGGCCCCTACGCAGAAGGGTAAAGGGGCAAGCTCTTCTCATGGTTGGGGCAACTGGGACAGTCATGAGTCCTTCTGGATTCTGACCTTCTCTCCTCACACAGTAGGCACCACAACACACCCGGGCTGACTTTTCTGAGGTAGGAGGAGCCAGCACCATTTTCTTTCTCCCTTGGGGGCTCAGAAGCCACCACACAGACCTACCCTGCCCCCCAACCATCAAACTTGCAAAGTGAAGACCCATTGGAAAGACAGAACTTTGGATACTCTTAACCCTGGAAGCATTGCAAGCCCTTAACAGGATATTATTTCCTGCACAGAATTCCTTTAGGAATCTGAGGGCTAGATATCCAGGCAGTTATCACAGTTCATAAATGCCTTTTTTATATTCACCGAAAAAAACAAGCTACATCCCACCTCAGGGCCTACTCTCTGTGCCTTCTGCCCCCTGCCACCCACACACACCCTCACACGCCACCTGGATGCCTTTCCTTTCCCTAGCTCGTTATATGACTGACATCTCTGTTTCCTTCAAGTGAAATGTTAATCCCTTGACCAATATTTCTAAAAGTCCCTCTGTAGTTTATCACAATACCTTTTTCATTTTTCTTCTTGCACGCACCACCCTTTCCAGTTATCTTAGATATTTTCATGTTTCTTCTACCTCTAGAGTGTATATCCCATAGGGCAGAGACTTATTCTATTTGTTCACCGTTATCGTCTCCAACTCAGAACAGTACAGGTATATAATTAGTGTTCTATAAATACATTAAAAAAATGTTTTTGTGCCCCAGCCCCAGGTCTCAAACTAGGGTCTGCAGTCTTTCTGTGACCTGCACCTTTGCTGCCTTAGCCCCCAAGCCACAGGAATGCACCTTAATTCCTTTTAAAGACGTTCTAATTTAATCTTTCTTCAGTCCTGCGTCAAGAACTGGGTCTATAGCTTTTTCATAGCCTGTGCCTTAGCTACCTGAGCCCCAGTGGTGGTGGTGGGGTATAAATAAGTTTTGAATGAATGAAATGCCAACGTGTCTTTCCGTCTATTATCTAACTCTGTCCTCTCTACCAGGAAAAGGCTTGAATCACTTGAGTCACTTGGTTACTCCGGAGGTTCATTTGAAAATGATCGCTTGATTCCAGAGTCTTCTTGTCACTGAGGCAGCTTCGTGAGAGGGACTTAATGCCTGCCACTTCTCTTACTAAGTTGTGAGGAGCTGGTGGAGCTCACAGATGTCATAAATCGTTCATCTGATGCTACAAGAGACTGCTGACCACTGGATCGATGTACTTGCTGATAAAGATCCAATACGCTCAGCCCTGGCCATGCAAACAAAAATCAGAAGCTTCCAGCCTGTGCCTCCTTGGCCTCTTTCCCAAAGTATCTTTCTGTGCGCAAATGGGAGGGGCAGCCACTTCCTTTATGGTTTGTCTTTTTCTTCCTGACGTCTAGTTCAGTTTGAACTTTGGTGTTTAATGTAGGACTGGAGAGAACAAGAGGGAGATGATCTAGAATATTCTGTTCCTAGTGCTCTGTCAGCCCCTCAGAGCACTCTCAGCTGATTGAGAAGTTCTCCACTGGGTATCCTGGAAATACAGGAAGGGATAAAAAAAAATATCTGGAAGAATGTTCTGGTAGGTCTGCTTGCTTGGGAGAAGTCTCAGGTGTTATAAGAAGGACTTGATGCCTCCCATCAGTTACCCAGCTGGGGACAGAATCTCAGCCTGGAAACGGGCAGAATCAGAGGAGGTGGCAGTGCTGTGGCTTTAGTGTTCTCCATTCTGAGTCCTCCGGAGATGTCCAGCCTCAGTCAATCACTTGTCCTAATCTGAGAATGAATCTCATTGCCACCTCTGCCCTTGGGAAACAGGAAGCAAAGTTGAAATACAGAGAAAAAAGGCTCCCTCTTCTAGGGTCCAACTTCCCTAGTCCTGTCAAAGAGACCAGCTTATCACCAGCCCTCCCTCTCCTGAGCTCCCGATTCAGATCCTGCCAGCTCTTTTCTTCGCTGCCTCTGTGGCATCATTCTCTTTCTTTCTAGTTCCTCCCAAGATTGTCACTTTAATATTATTCTTCTACTTTAATTTTTTAATAGCTTTTTTTTTTTTTTTTTTTTGAAGGAAAGGCACTGGCAGGAAAGGAAGCATGTAAGCAGGCCGCCAGGAAGAGAGGAGCAAGAAGCATTTTCTTTTATTTAGTTGTTCATATGGCTGTTTCTCCCCAAACCCTGGACTCAAGTCTAGGGGTATGTGACCGGTGCTCCTTCTGGAGGTGATCGACCTGACCGATACTCCACCAGGGCGCGCCTATTTATTTCTTTGAGTTGTTCATTTTGGTTATTCCCCTGGCCCCGAGTCTTGAACCAAGGACATTGGGATGTATATGGACTCCGCCACCCTCCCCCACCCCACCTCCATGGCCTTATTCCTAGGGTCACCAAAGCATGCCACTTTAATCCGTTAAAAAACTCTGTCTCTAAATACAATGCCACTGATATGTTTTCTGAAAAGTGCATTTTTTCAACATGGGGCTATTTTTAATTTTCCAAAAACGTGTCTGCAATCCTCTTTAAAGTTAATAAATTGGGTGTGCCCTGATAGCATAGCCTCCAGAGGAGTGCAGTCCACATACCCCTGGGTTCGAGTCCCAGGTCTGGGAGGAAACAAGCAGCATGAACAATTAAATACAAATAAAATGCTTCTTCCTCCTGTCTCTCTCAAAAAAAAAAGTTAATAAATGTCATTTTGGCCATTTTAATCAATTTTTCTCCATAGAACATGTTTTTAAATGAGACTGTACCCGCTGTATCAGTGCTGAGGTACCTGATAGACTTAGAGAAAGTCTGGAAATAGAGGATAGTCTTAATTCTAACTTTTTAGATTGCAATTTTTTTACATCTTCCAGGAGCCCAAGTTTCTAAAGGAACACTGAGTGACTGGGAGGGGAGTACTGGCCGGGTGTGACCTTAGGCAGGGCTTTTTCCCTCTGAGCTTCATTCGCTTCCCTGTCAGACCCAACTTCCACCTAGTGGGCACAGCACAGGCAGTGAGGACAGAAAGGACACAGCAGGCCCAGCCATTAACAGGGGTTAGTGTGTGGGAGCCAGCCTCACCTGAACTCACTGCTGGTCCCCAGATAGGCCTACTCCACTGCCTCCTGCCTCCTAGAAGTCCTGGAAAGTTTTAGGATTCAATAGTAGAATATAAGTTACCACTCGTGTGTATAGTGTTTACCATATCCCAGCACCGTTCTAAACACCTGACATGGATGTTAACAAGTTTAATTCTCATAATAGCCCTTAGGAAGGTATGGTTATTACCCTGAGTCAGAGCATGTCTAAGGATACCCAGGTAACAAGTGGGGAGCTGGGCTACACCCCATGCAGGCTGTCTCGCAGATGTCCCTTGTCTCTGCAGAGCCTGGCCCCACCCTTCTCCACCCTGTGCTGTGCTGACCTTGAGACAAGCATCCCTGCCCTCTGGCTGCCTTTGGTGTTGACCAGTGGGAGCCCCTGCCCCCATCAGAGATCAAAGGGAGGTGGAAGGGGAAGTCTCTGTTTATTCCCCAGCTGCACATTCACCCAGGCAGGCTGTGACCTTGGAAGGAAGGATACGTTTGTTTTTTTTTTTCAATAGCTTCCCCTGATTCCCTCCTTCTGGATTCCATTAAGCCGTCTGAGCACTGTAACCACTGCCCCGGGTGCTGCAGCACCCTCGTGGCTCTGTCATAAAGATGTTCAGGTGGACCAGCCACCACCCAGCACCATCTCTCAGCTACCCAGCCAGCGTGGCTTAGCTTGGGCCTTATCAGGTTGTCGCCTCTTGTATTTTAAGTATTTCTTATTTACTTTGTAAAGAGTTGGCGGGTGCAAAAGGACACACAAAAACAAAACAAAAGGAAAATACCCTAAATCCCAGCTCTCCACAGGCAACTAATGAAATGTTTTGTTTTGTTTTTATCCCAGTTAAATATACATAATATAAAATCTGCCATGTTGAATTACTTTTAAGTGTAGAAGCTCAGAGGCAGTAAGCACATTCGCTTTATTGTGCAGCCATCACCACTACCCAGCTCCAAAATCTTTTCATTGTCCCCAATCGAAACTCTTCACGCATGAAATAGGAGCTCCCTGAGTTCATTGTGACCCCTTCCAGAAACATTTTATGCACATCTAAGCAAATAAATAACAAAAACTCACAAATTGTATACACTGTCTCTATCTTCCTTTTTTCATTTAATTCATCTCTGATGTGCTTGCACATCGCTCCATAAGGCCCTTTCTCATTCCTCTGCTCAACCTTCCTTGTGCGAATATTCCTTGTGTATTTATTTACACATGTATTTATTTTTAAGGAAAGGAACAGGCAGGAATGAAGGTGAGCAGACAGGAAGAGAGAGGAGGAAGAAACAATCATTTATTTGTATTTAGTTGTTCATCTAGGTTGTTCCCCCAGCCCTGGGATGTGAACCTGGGTCCTTGGGATGTACGTGGATGGCACCCAGTGGACTTACCCGATAAGCCACCAGGGTGTGTCTTCCATCCATACGTCACCTTTCTCACTTGGATGGAAACTGAAGTTGTTTTGATGTTTTGCCATACAGAGAGCTATCCTTCAAAACTCCTGTTTCCTCCCCCAGCTCATAAGCCCTGGTCCTGCAGTGACACCAGTCTGTGTCTCCTGGGAGCACTGTACAGCACAGCACCCTCCCTGTGTCCCAGATGTGACAGGCCATAATAGCATAAGAGAATCAAAGAGTGTATCTGTTGTAGCCTCCATGGGTTGAGGGTGCTTCCCTAACACAGCTCCTGGGAAGCACCCTCATTGCAACTGCAAATGAGGGGCCTAGCTCATGTCTGCAGAGGTAGGGGCGCTGTGTCTCCTCATGTTTTTCATTCGCAGCTGAATTTGCTGAGATCTATTTTAGGAAGCAAGGCTGCCAACAGCCATTTATCTTTCCACCTACACCCTGGGTTGTTTTCCTAACACTGCCATCACTATCTCTACCTTCTAGTTTAAATTAAGAACTGAAGGGTGTACCCTGGTAGAGCAGCAGTTGGGTCACAGGTTACTCGTCCCTCAGAGTCTCTGGCCCGGGGGGACACAACTAGTGTAAATAACTAAATAAAAATAAAATAAAGATGCTTCTTTTTCCTTTCTTTTCCTGCCCATCTGCCTATTCGCCCTTTTCCTACCTGCACCTTTCCTTTGGAAAAAAAAGATAAAGAAAGCCCTCCCCCTCCAAAAAAAACCCCATATGAACAACTCAAGATTTATGCTAGATAGGCAAGATCAATTAGAATGAAAAATGTTTTTCACGTAATAATAATAATAGAGAACGCACACAGTTTATAAATATACACATGACACATGTGGAGCCTTCATCACTATGAGGTGAGTATTGTTTTTTCACCACTTTGTTAATGACGAAAGAGGCCCAGGGAAGTCAAGGGCCACAGGTGTTGCTGACTCCAAAGCTCTACTCAAGCAGACATTACCCAGATGAGTTTGGCCCAAGGCCCTGGGACAAACCTGTTAATGGATAGTGGAGCTCAGAGATGATACTGAGGAAAGAATTCATGTAAGAGAACTGGAGGCAGCAAAGCTCTTGGGATAACCAGCCCAGAAGTGGGGTAAGAAGACTAGGAAAACTAGGTCAGGTTTCAGGCTGAGCTGAGGGGCCGGAGGATGCTGGAGGAGACAATTAGAAATTACTGGGGACTAGGAACCAGCTAAAAATATGTGTGCACTGCGCTGAGAGCTGGCTCTGACCAGGAGAGAGACAGAGGGGCTGGAAGAGGGTCCTGAGCGGAGAGAACCGTCTTGGCGTACATGTGCTTTGAGTCGCATGGGTCATAACCTCGGGAGGGGCCCAAGTATCATCTAAAGAAAAAGGCAGACCACTTGATATTGGTAGGTGATATTTTTTTTTCACTTTGTATATTTCTATTGCGATAACTTTGATTTACAAGTTTTAGATGCATCGGTTCACTCTTTATCAAAGATTCCACCGTGAGTGAGATCATCTAGTATTTGTCTTTCTCCTTCTGACTTATTTAACTTTGATAACCCCTCTCATTTTGTCCATGTTGCAAATGGCAAGATTATATTTTTTTAATAGCTGAGTAGTAGTCCATTGCGTGTATATGACATCGATTGGTGGCATTTTAGCAGCGAAGGAAATTTGCATGGGAGGTTTTGTCTTGAGTGGCTGCAAGAGAGTTTTCTACACCTGCTCGCTAAGTTTGTTTATAAAGTTAAACGTTGTTATAGCTGTCCTTGGGCAGCTCCTGGGAGCAGGAAGGCAAATATAACGCACATTCCGAAAACAGGGGACAGGGCGAGGAGTCTTCATTTTTCCCTGGGGATCCAGATCTGGGGGTGGGGCACGGACAGACGTCATGGTGTGGGGCGTGCTGTCCGCAGCAGATGGCTGCGGTGTATTGTCATCTCTACTTCAGGAAATGCAGACCCTCGCATGAGGACCTTGTTTCTTATGACTAAAAGGCTGAGAGGTGAGCGTTGATTAGCTCTAGGGCAACTAAAGATGGAGTTGGGGTTTTGGTAGTAGCATTGGCATGAAAAGAACATGAGGAGTCATTCAGCTGTGTTCGGATGAAGATGGGTGCCCGGTACCTCCCCGATATCTCTTCCTCCTCTCATTTTACATTCTCCACTCCCCACCCCCAAAGAAACACCAGTAAAAAGGAGAGAGGCTGGGTGTGGGGGACAGACACAGACTTGTCAGGGAGGCCTCATCTGCAGACACTGCTCTCTAAAGAAAATCATTTTTTTCCGGTTTCATCAGGAAAAAGGCTGCAGTGGAGCAGAAGCCTAGAAGGTCATTGGCAGGCACCGTAAGCTCCCTCTTACTGACACCCCATCCTTCCTGACTCCTTGGAGGGCAGCAAGCACAAGATGGCCTGACTGGTTAAAACCAGCAGGTGCTTCAGTGCTACACACCCTGAGTGAACCCCCAGATGAGCAAGGCCCACAGGGTTAGATATCACAGAGGATATCAAGATGGGCCAGCTTCCACCCGCAAAGGGCTTCCAGGGAAAGGGCGGGCGGGGCACCAAGCATGCAAACCACAGCAAGCTCAGATGGGGGCCTAAAAGAGAATTGGCTGGAGCAACAGGGGTGCAGAGAGCCTTGATGGGAGAGACCCTGTAAGTGTGCAAGCTCTAATAGCCATCTGCTTTCTTTCTGGGGGTTCCTGTTAAGCTGTGGCCTCTCCCCAATCCAGGAGAGAGAGAGAGAGACAGAGAGAGAGAGAGAGAGAGAGAGAGAGAAACCCCCACACCCCTACCCCCATGCCCAGGGAAGGGATTTGAGGAGTGAAATACAAGAGAAAAATGTAGAAAAATTTCCTGACCTCTGAATTTTGACTTTTTG
>RJWH01000910.1:0-113283 GCA_004363575.1 Solenodon paradoxus
TCTCTCTCTCTCTCTCTCTCTCTCTCTCTCTCTCTCTCTCTCTCTCTCTCTCTCTCTCTCTATCACACACACACAGACACACACAGTCCTAACAAAATTGGGAATACTATAATCTTCTGTACATCATTTCACTGAGATATTTAGTAGCTGTTACTCTAAGATTTAAAAAACATTTTAAGTCATATGCTATTGCATGTGGAAAATTCTTGCCTTTTACATTCAATAGCTATAGAGGTTTGCTGAGAAAAAGCACAGGGAAAGCTTTCATTTCTAGCATGTTAAGGGACAGATCAAAAGAGGCACAAGCCCTATTAGGAAGCTCTAGGAGGCCTTGAGTGATAGTCTCCTCTTAGAAGAACAATTTCTGGTAGTGAGACCTTTCCTCCACAGGGATATATCAATTTTTCTGCTTCCTTAGATTTGATGATCTTTCCTCTTCTACAGATCTGCTTTTCAATGACTGGTAAAACTTCACTTGCTTAGATGTTTCTAAACGTTTTTGGGGCAGGTCAATAATTCTGCTCCAAATTTAATGACTATAGCCATCAGAGGTTTAGATTACTGTAGGGAGAGTTCTCAGACTTTCTCTCTTTCAGTGGGAATTTACTTGAATAGTAATATGTGACCGATATTTATTAAACAATATTTAATGAGAACCAGATGCTTTATGTAGAAATTGTTCATAGTAATGGCTACACGGTTACATAAATATATTAAAAAATATTGAATTGTTAAATTCAAAGAATTAGTTATCTGATTCAACAAGGTAATCATAAGACTTTCTCTGTTCTTGCCTATCATTGTGAATGGTCTTGATACTTTCAACTACTATAATTTTCTAATTTTTAAAAAATTAATATAAAGTAGAATTGTGACATAATTCTGTTAAAGTGACCTCTTTATCACTAACTAATAGTTTTCTATCCACTAGTACTCTTAACTGGTATTAGAATGTTTCATCAGCTTTCTTTGAGTTTGGGTTATTCATGATTTATAAGCTATGCCCTTGTAGTTTGCATTTGTCTCTAATGAGAAGCTTGTTATATTGACTTTTTTATTGGTATACATAGTCAGTTACATGTAATGCAATTATAGATAAAGCTTGTTTTATGACTAGCATATTTTGCTTGTTTCATACTAGGCAAAATTATATTTAGTTTTACCTTTTGCCACCATTTGAATAATCAAAAATTGCTCACTCTAACAATTTGTTGGCTATAAAATCTATTACTATTTTTTATTAATGGTTAAAACATATTACAACATGAAATTTTGGCCTTTTAATATTTTTTTTACTTTTTTCTAGTAATGATCAAAGATTAAAATTTAATTTCATTTACCCCTTTTACATTTTTATATTATTATTAACACGCATAATAGATGTGTATGCATTTTAAGACACACAACATTTAACTGTGTGGAAAAACTCAATTCTTCTTCCACTTTTTCCTTATTATCACACTGCTACCATACTCACAATACTTCTGACAGCAGATGTCAGGTGGTTTTCTTCACACTGATTTTCTGTGACACCAGCTGCATGTCTACATTTAACTTGCCTCCGCACATTCTACCTACAGAGTACATCAGCTCCCACAATTTGAGAACCTAATTCACAAGACTCATCACCCCACCTCCCACTTCAGATACCAATAGCAGATCCAGGTTGCTACCTGTGCTTCTGACCCATAAGCTGTAAATTGGAGGGTTGGGTCATGCCTCTCTTCAGTTTTATTAATGTGCTAGAGGGATTCATAGAACACAGGAAAACAATTTACTGACTCTTTACCAGTTTATTAAAAAAAAGATATGATAAAGGATATAGAAGAACATAGAGATGGAAGAGATGAATGAGTCAATGCATGTTGGAAGGGACACAGAGCTCCCATATATTCTCTAGGAACATTTAATTTCCTAACACGGTGTCATATTCAGCAACCTGGAAATTCTCTGAAATGTGCACACGCACACACACACACACACACACACATCTTATCGTCAAATAATATTATTCTGCCAAAATGAAACATCTATAAAGGAAACACCAGTTCAGAACTCATAGGAATGTAAAGATCCAGAAATCATATTGCTAAACACCTATCTCTAAAAAGCTAAAATACATAGAAAACTTCCATTTAAATAGAATTCAGGAACTTTAAACTAAAAGTCTGCTTTCATACAATGTGGAAAAACTTTTGAATTTATATTAATTTGAAGTACAGTAATCCCTCATTTATCACGGAGTTACATACCAGAGACCCCTGCAATAGGTGAAAATCCTCAAAGTACCAGCGTTATAATTTATTTTATTATTTATATATATTTTAAGGCTTATAAACCCTCCTACTCTCCTATAGACCCTTCCCACACTTTTATTAACCTTTCCAAAACTCTTATAAACACTTTCTACACTCTTAAACCTACGTAATTTTAACAACATATAAAATTCCATGTGGGTACTCACTAGTGAAGTATACGTATATCGCAAAATATCACGATATAGAGAAAATTCCACAATACGGAATTAAATATATATACATATTTTTTTTTAAATCTGTGATACAGTGAAGCCACGATAAGTGCACCGCTCTATAGCAAGGTATGACTGTATTAAAAATAACTTCAGACTTCTGCGCAAGTTTGAAGTTAAAAAAAATGAAATTTTGTACAGAAAGACCTAATTTTATAAATATTTGACACCTTTTGAAATAAATAAAAATTATTACTGAATCATCCGGACATCATGTACTGTTTTATGCCTCTGTGATGTAGGGACATACATACATTTCTAGAGAATGTAATTCCGACACAAGTTTTTAGTGTGGCCATTATTTCATAAAAATCATTATTTTTAAAAAGTTGAACAGAATGACTATTTCATAAATACATTCCAAAATATTCTGAATCAAAATAAATACCTAACACATTTGATGAAGATTACATGTTTGGTCTGCATTTTTCTTATTCATTTTTTTCATGACCAAGGTGAATTTTGATATTGAATTCTTCCTGGAGAAAAATATATATATATAAGATTATAATCTAGCATTTTTATCAAAAAGACCTAAAAATGGATTTTGGCAACTTATGGAAGTCTAACTTCTAAAACATATTTGTACATAAAAGAAAAAAGTATTTTGTTTGTCAGAAGATTGCTTCAAATTTCAAAAATCTGACTGTCATTTTTATAGCTCATCAAGCTGCAGTTTTCTATAAAACAGGGATAATCATAGTACGTGACCCCAATCATATTTAGACACTATAGAGTGATTTCATATAACTTGGCTTTTAATAAAAAATGGGTATAATTCTTACCACTTTCGTTATGACTACTATGTATGTCCTACACATTTGGTAGAGGAGCTAATCAAAATCTCACTGAAAAGACTAAAACTGACAAATTATATCAAAAGAGATAAGAAAACGTATACTAGAGCTTCACATGATATACATATCTATGACTACCTCTACAGGCATGTCTGTGTGTGTGTATAACAATAAACAAAACATATAGAGAAATATCAGTTATTAGAGTATTGAATCTCCACTATTAAGTTGATTTACCTGAAATGTAAACCTACTATTATGTTTTAGTATTATTGCCCAAACCTTATAGATGAAAAGTTAAATGCTAAGATATTTCCTATCCTGCTCACATTTGATAATTAAGGCTGGATTATTTTTAGTCCAAGAAACTTCACTTAGTGAAATTTTAATTGTGTATTTTCTTCCATTCTCAACAGAGTTCACTCTACAGACTCACTAACTTTTTAATGCCCTTCACTGTGCACATGGTTCAAAACTTCAGAAGAAAGCAAAATAAATGCAATTACTGATGGTATTTCATACCATCCAATGCATTCAAGAATTCATTCCAGAGAGAAAAGTACTATTTGAAGAAAATAATATAGAAAATAATACACAGAGATTATAATAAACCTGCATAATAAAGTATGTTGCTTGATTTCTTGCTATTGATTATACTTAAATCATTTACACAAAATTATCTGATGGAAATGTAAAGCAATAACCTGCCTGAATAAAAGTTTGGATTTTTTATTGTTTTTGATGTTTATTTATAATATCCTTACATGGCATCGAGCTTTCTGCAACATCATAGAAATGCAGCATGTGACACTCTCCATTAATTGTTTAACCATGAAATGATTGGAGTGCATGACTTCCTTATCAAGCTATATTCAGATTTCAGGCAACATTAAAAATCTTCCACTTTAGAATTAATGGGACCCCATTAAGATAATATAAATATTCAAGTTAAAATTAAAAATGCAAGCATCCTGACTATGGACTGGTTTTATACTTTGATGTTTTTGAATTTTATTTGTCCCTTAAAGTAATATTTGGGGAAGTGGAATAAATCATGTCAGCATACAGCATAAAGCCAGGTAGAAAGTGAAATGCATTGAGAAATATTAAAACACTGAGAGAGAAACTATCTCTACAGTTTCTTTTTTTATTATTAAAAAGTAATCTTGTTTAATATATAGATTCAATAATTTTTTATGTATGTCCTGTTGGAAAGTTGGCTTACAATAGCCCTGTTAGCTGTGGTGATGCTAACAGGCATATTAAACATGTGATAACATCTCAATAAATATTACCTATTATTGGTAATTATTAAATTGCTATAGCATGATTATTGGTGCATCCCAGTGGAATAGTGGTGGGGTTCAGTCACATACATCCCAGGGTCCCAGGTGTGGTGTCCCAGGACAGCAGGACCAACCATGATGAATAACTAAAAATAAAGTATTTCTTCCTCCTCTCCCTGCCTGTCTGCTTGCCTTCATTCCTGCCAGTACCTTTCCTTAAGATATTAAATAAAATGATTTATGATGGCAAATAATTTTAAAATGTGTAAAATAACGTTCTCTTTGTTAACTAAAGAGGAAAAAATGTAAATTCTAAAATTATATACAAAAAAGTCATCTAATTAACAATTCTTTCACAAAATAAAATAATCATTTGATTTTCATATTATGCTCAGCAATGACATAAATAATGCCAGTTAGTACAGCAATGTGTTATTGTAAAAGGCAAATACAGACATTTTTAAAGCAAAGACATTTCTTGCCTTTTTGTGCAGTGGTACTGAAATGAATTTCATTTTTTGTAACGCAGGCCATCCAACTCTTCTGCTCTTAAGTGCCTCTGCATTAGTAAAATTCCAAACCGGCCTTCTTTGGCAGTGCCACTTTCATAAGAAACAGATATTCTCTCAGAAAAGCAAATCTAGAGGAAAATTCGGATATGAGATTTTTATGTCACTGCTAGTAACAAAAGCTAAATTGATTTGGCACTTCTTGGTAACATAGCTCGAGAAAGCTGAGCCCACTCTTTCTGTACTTTTCATTTGTTTCTGTAGAGGAAATACACCGCAGGAGAAGAATGTGATTCCAAGTGAGCAAACCTGAGTTTTAGCCTTCATCTGTGCCAGGAGGAATCATTTGTTTCAAGCACATTATAGCATCACCCAAGCTTCAATATATCCTCGTTACAGCAGTGCAAGGACTTCTGTATGGGAAATGCTTGCCTTATAATGAAGGCTCTGCCTCACCTTTCTGGAGCACTTGGTAAGTAAGTTAATAGTGCTAAGCGTCTTATAACTCATCCTTAACACTATGTAACAGGATTACTATCAGCATCCATAGAATGAATTCCCTGGTCATACTTTCCATTGAACCTCTCACTTTCTTTGTGAGCACTTATAATAATTGCAATGAAATATTTTATGTATTTTCTGATGATCAGTCCTTAGAACAATGCTTGACGAATGGGACATTCAATAAAATAATTAGATGTTTAGTTCCATTAATTACATTTAAAGTATTCTGGCCTACATAATTAAAGGTATGGTTTCTAGAGTGTAATAAGAGTTCATTAAGTGGAGTTATTGGTATATATATTGCGCTTCCACAAATCAGTGTGACTGAGCAAAATATACTTCCATAAATAAACGCTGAACAAACATGTTTCGGAAATTACCAAAATCCATAATTATGGGTTTTTTTTAAATAAAAATTACAAGATCATCATTTCATCTATTTTTTTTTTCCAAAGAAGAACCCAAGGGAGAAATGTTATTCTTAAGAGTTATCTTTCCAAACACTTTCTCTAGTATCACCATTGATCTGAACATAATGCTTAAAACTGAAGGGAAAATATTCATAACATTTGTGTTAATCCCAAGGACTATTACCTTTTTTCCAGATATTACCTATTCCATGGAGAAAAAGAAGAGATTCCTTGTTGAAGCTGATTGACTGGACAAGCACCCGTCCCAAGTAACCAAGTATCGTCTCTCTGCAGAGATGATCAACGAGTCTCTACAAAACATAGAACTAAGTGGTGTCTCTTTTGAATCATGATTCAGATGTTTTCTGGCTCTTGCAGAGAAAGCCATCCTTAAAAGAATGAAGTGAGAGAATACCAAAGGAAGAGAAGCATGCAAAAGTAAGTGAACTGAATATATCAAAGATTTACAGTTTATACTTTGAAATCTTTTATGAGAATTGACTACATTCTCATTTTTGAGGTACCATGAAGTCTCTTGGTCACTTAAAACCTTAAAATAAATTCCGATTCTTGCTTATTTTTGTTAAGATTTGTTGTTTGTAAACAATAAAATAATAATATAAGCTTATTTATCCATCTGGAAAAAAACAGGGATCCGTTGTTGAGAGTGAATTTCATATGTTCTCCTCTAGTACTTCATAATGTTTTACAAAACAACTTTGTCTACAAACTGCCATATTTCTTTGAAACATTATATGGTATTTTAGCTCTACCACTGCCCTTTGGAATAGCAATCACAGATATACTGATTTTATCGCAACGCAGTTCAATCAATATTGGGTATAACTGGAGAATTCTTAGTTAATGCCAGTCTTGTTAACCTTTTGATTTATCGGCAAAGATCAAGAGCCAGTTAAGAGCTAAATGAGAGGTTGGAAAATGTTTAATCAAACTTATTCTAAACATAAAGAAATTAAGGTAAAAAAGTAGCAGTAATTTCACCCTATTCAGTAAGAATTCTTTGCACCTGACCATATTCACCATTTCCCTTGCATTGCGAATTTACTGAGAAATTTGTTTATTGTAATAGTAGAGCAGATTTTTTAAATCTATTTTTTTGATCTACCTAAAATAGTTTTTGCTTTACAAATATATCTAGATTTCAGGAAAGGAACAGAATGCTGAAACCTCGTGAAACTGAATTTGAAAAATTAAATTCTTAAACTGCTTTTCTTTCTAATTAGACCCAACTCGGGATCAGAAGGAAGACGAATATTATATACTATGAAATTCAACTGAAGTAGAACAGTATTTTAATTATATTTAATGAATTATTAAATATTTTTGAGAAAGAAAGTCTACACTACAGAACCAATGGAAAAATCATGAGAAGGGAACTGTGGGATCTGTCTTATTTGGAACAGTGCGTCTGATTTGCTATATGTGAGGAAAAAGTGACTTTGTGAGAATGATTTAAAAAATCACTTCTGACACTAAGTATCATTTATATGATACAAGAGATAAATTTCTAGATACTTTCTACAATCAAATTTTATGTTTCATTCA
Source organism: Solenodon paradoxus (assembly GCA_004363575.1). Taxonomy (NCBI): domain Eukaryota; kingdom Metazoa; phylum Chordata; class Mammalia; order Eulipotyphla; family Solenodontidae; genus Solenodon; species Solenodon paradoxus. Next base: position 7,603 of record RJWH01000910.1, read on the forward strand.
TCTCTTTAAGACAATGCAATTTTAGTACTTCATTTGCCTTTTTATATTTTTACTCCCAATAAATGTATGTTCACTGAAGCATCTTTAAATTAGACCGAATGGTAATTAAAGAATTGATTGCAGATGTGCTTACACTGTATGGGGATTCATTTGCAGGATGACTCTTTTATTCATTGTTAATATAATAATGTGCTATCAATTAACCATTGCCCTTTGACCTCATGGTTATATGTTATTAAGTCACTCATTTCTCAAGGGTTGTCACACCTGTACTTTTAACTAGTGTAAGTTCATTTGTAGCAGTGGTCTAACTGCAGCAATTAGCCTTCTAAACATAAATTAAATTTAGTATCCTCAAGAGAAGCTGAAGTATATAATGTTCATTTGTGTTTACATAGCTCATCTTTTTTTTTTTTTAATTAACTAGCTCAGGAACTTTTCACTGGAATCTATGCATAAAGATCAGGTTTGCTGAATTTCTTTTGCATATTTGGATTTAGCACTGTAGTAAAATATTTCAGTTCAGAAGCCAACAATTTTATCTTGGATTTTTTGTGGGAGACAAAGGAAAAGTTCCCCCATTTATCTGAGATTCTTCACAAACTGAATGAGAGAAAAAAATAACATGAACACAATTAGTAATAGAAAAGCCTGAATTTAATAACATACATATAGAGAATTCATGGCAGTAAATTCTGAGATAGCTGGGGCAGACCAGTGATTTATAGCCTGTGCTGAGGCATGACAAAGGGGAACTGCAGTGTCAGCGGATAGAGAGGAGGGGATCACCACATGGCTAGGAAATAGGTTTCTTAGATAAAGAAGATTATTTACAGATAACTATGTTTTGGATTGAGATCTTCCCAAACTACATTTGTCTGGGGGATAAGGCACAAAGAACCACATTTGGATTAGGGAAAAGGTGAGGATGCAGTGGGTGGCAGATGACACCTTTGATTAAGGGAAGGGCTAAAATGTTAGAAGAGTTTCTTTGACTGCAGAAGTGTCCTCCATTGTCCTTGGCTTCTTCATGTCACAGTGGAGCACTCAGAAGAAAAAAAAATCTGAGAGATTTGCCGTGAAATGTTTTAGCCCCTACATTATTCATTTAGTTTAAGTCATAAAACTTTACATTGTAGTGACAACTGCTATATTGTAAAAAACAAACCAGAATCTGTTATTTATATAAAATAAAACTTTTCTTTTCTCAGGAGTTCCTTTAATTTCTCAAAAATGAAGAAAAATGACCTAATCTTTTACTTAATAAAAGCCAGCTCTCTTTTTTTAAAAAAATCATAGCATTGATATGCTAGAATGATTGAGCACAAATAATATTTACCAGTCTATTATTATGGGGCATGAATAGTACATGAATTTCTATAAATGAAAATTTCTTGCATAATTTTGACATGGGAGTCTATAGAAAAGACTGACACCAACGTTCGTGAAAATCAGAATCCTTTCTTATCACTTTGCTCTAGTGCCTTTAAAGAGTTAGCTCATTATTATGACCTAATAAATCAATGTGCATATTTATAGATACTCTATATTGATGCAAAGAATGAACATGTTCCTGTCCTCAAGTTTTTTGGTCATTCTCTTCCTGAAATTGTACACAATAGACCCCCAACTACATACCAAGTGCTGACTCAAATCTGAAAAAACTTCAGCTGTTGGAAGGATAAGATTTTTGTTAAAAATCCCTTCTTCTGGATACTAGCACTTTTTCAAGGCTGATTATGATCTTGAATTAAATAAATTAAAGGCAAAATAATTAGAGAAGAGCAAACGCTCATTCGGAACCTTTGAAACATTTCTGTTGTAAAAGGTCTTCCTCTTGTAGCTGACACAATTAAGACAGACATTTCAATAAATATATAATTTATTTTATTTTACATTTTAAATAAAACTTTACATTACTAATCAAATATTATATCATCACCTAAATGAGCTAATTTTAATTCAACATTTAACAAAATCTTTTCCCCCTTTTTAAAAATAAAACATGAATTATGTAAATAAATTTTGTTCTTTAAAATTCCACAGAAAATGCAAATGACTTTATTATACAGTCATACTGGTGGCTAAAATCTTTCCCTAGACCAGTCAATTTATTAAAATGCTTAATAACATATTTAGCAATATCAAATACAATTATATTTTATTTTTTAATTATTTGACTATATAATTATGAATGTAGATCACTCCAAATTCAAAATATATTTCAACTGCATATTTTTATTATAGTCTCAGTCTCTATAGAATTACCTGTTTTAGAGAGATAAGCACAATAGTATCTAGAGCTAATGTAAACTGAGAAAATAATAAACATAGTAACCTTCCTCTGCATCAGAAGTCTTCTTTCACTAGCAATATATTCTGGCATCTGTGCCATGCATAGATATTAAATAATTTATTCTACAGGACTAAATTATTATATAACATCATAGCATTAGAAAAATAAAATGTTCCTTAAAAGGAAATCATTGCTATGATGGTAGTACCTTTCAAATTTTTGACTTTAGGAATCCTTAACATCATAAGATAGCATTGGAAAAAATATTAGTCATTTGCTTCCTAAAGCTTTTTGTCCTTTAACACTTACCCATCAATATTTAAATTGCATAAATATAATCTCAGTACAGTTGCTCATCTTCATAATCATACAGAAAATAATGAGTTGTTGGAGGATGGTATAAAAGTGAAATAAACCCAAGATATATTAACTGCTGCATTACATCCCACATGATATCTGTATATCACACACTGAACACTGCACAGACTGAATGATCATGAAGATTGAGGGAGCAGGAAGAGATCAAATACAATATGGCACTGAAATAATGTTATTATGGCTTATTTTAGGAAATCTGTGTGGGTGACATAGCCATCATGGATAAAATAAAGCTATTATGGAAAATGATCTAGAAAGAAAAGTTGAAAGAGAAAGAAATCTAAGTATTTTAAAGGTTGCATGTATTCTTCTATCATACTTAGTATCTGAGAGGCACTGTGCTAGGCTAATAACTGGATTATATTTATTTTTGTATTGAATCAACTCAACACTATTGAAAGTATATACTATGTCATTGTTTCTTTTTTATAGATCAGAATCCCAAGAAGAGAAAAGTTAATAAAATAGCACAAGATCACATAACTAATAAAGGTTAGAATACTTGGCTATTTCTAAAGCCTGGAAGCACAATCAGTATGCGTCACCTTCCAAAAAGACTTTTAAGATGTCAGTATCATATTATCTCAAGCTTAATAATATCTTAATGACCATCTGCTATAACTTCTATCCAGGCAAAAAACAATCACAGTTATCACTTCCAATGATGGTGAAATCATTATTTTCTTTTTCTTTTATGCATTTTTTTCTCTAACTTTCAGCATTATTGAATATTATTAGATGCCAGATATTGTCCCAAGTTTTAGTCAATAGTAATAATTCCCATTTCTGTGGAACTTGCTTTCTAACAAATCAATCAAGGTGCTGTGCAGTGACTGGAAGCTACTTTGGATTGGGCAACCAGAAACCTCTTTCAGGACATATATATATATATATATATATATACTGAAAAACTCATGACAATGAGAAGCTAAGCATGTCAAGATAAGGGAAAAGAACCCTCAGTAACTAAAAACTCCTTAACTAAGGTAATTAAATCGATATATTTTAGGAACAGAAAAGATACCTGTGTATCTGGTGAAAAGGAAAATTGCTTAAAAAACGGGGTGGGGGAAGAGGTGGAGATGTAAAGAGAAAATAGAAACTTAGACTGCCAATTTTATCTTTTCTGGTATAGCTTGCACAGGTTAATTTCAAGGATTTAGTGAGTAGGATAAGTTCCATGGAAGTAGAGAGAGAAGCAATGCTCCCAAAAGAATAGCACGAAGTTGTGAACTAAAGAGACAGTACCAGAGTATTCACATGATAGGGTAGTTTTCAGGGCAAAGAAAGCAATAACAAATACAATAAAGTGTAGGCTACAAAATTAAAATTAAACCCTGCCTTTTAATATGCAAATAATGGAAGGACATTAAGAAAATAATGCCATTTACAATGGAAACAAAAAAAAATTAAATATCTTAGAATAAACTTAGCGAAATAGGTGAAAGACTTGTACAATAAAAAAAAGACAAGACATTGCTGAAAGAAACAGAAGACAAAAAGAGATGGAAAGGTAGTTCATGCTCATGGCTGGGAAGAATTAACATTGTTAAAATGGCCATCTTACCTAAATCGATATGTAGATTTAATGCAATTCCCATCCAAATGCCACTGAAATTTTTCAAGGAAATACAACAAAAACATTACAAATTTGTATGGGATAACAAAAGACCATGAATAACCAAAGCAATCATGAAAGAAAAAGAGCACAGGTGGAGGTTTTATAGTTATAATACAAAGTGATAGCAATAAAAACACTATGACAATGGAATAAAAACAGACACACAGACCAGTGGAATATAATTCAATCACCAGAAATAAATTCAGTATATATGGTATGTATGGCAAAGGAACCAAGAGTATACAATGAAGGAAGGAAAACCTTTTCAACAATCGTGTTAGGAAAACTGGACCGCCACAAGTGAAAGAATGAATCTAGACCACTCTCTAACAACAACATAAAAAGTAATTCAAAATGTATTAAACAATTAAATATGACTGGAAACCATAAAATACAAGAAACATAGGCAATATGCTCCATGTTATTGGTCTTAGAGGGGTCTTTGGGACTCAACTTCAGAAAGGAAAACAAAAATAAATAAACAAATGGACTATATCAAATGAAAAGCTTTTGCACCGTGCAAGAAACTATCACCAAAATAGCAAGACAACCAACTGACTTGAAAAAGAAATTTGTGTTTCATACTTATGACAAGAGCTTAATATTCAAAAAATATGAAGAACTCAAAAAGCTCAACAACAAAAATAGAAGTCAATCAATAAATGGACAGAAGATCTAAATAGACATTTCTTCAAAGAAGACTAAATTAAAAACAGATTTTTTAAAACTCAGCTCACTAAATTCTTAGTCATTAAATCTTTTATTTTCAATTGATACATTTTTTTCTTCTAAGAGCAAGTATTTAGGGGAGGTCTTTGAATTCTTTAAAGTAGATGTTACTTGATAATTTTTGTCATCATACTGGACTCCATCTAAATAACAAGATGTACAATGTCTTAGACATGGAAATATCTGAAACACTTTCTTAGAAAACAAAAGCAAAATTTGGAGTTGGTTGTGCCTACATATAGCAGGTAGATGGATAAATGATAAAAATGTGATAGAAAGATAGATAGATGATAGATACATGCATACATATATAAACACATTCATACATGCATGCATACTATATGTAAACATATATACATGCATAAATACCTAGGGTGGGATAGTATTATAAATGCAAATGTGAAAATACTTTACACATGCATACATACATAAATACATATATAGCCTCTATGCAATAATTACACATATATGTATGTATGTGTATATATGTATTTTTATATATGTACATACACATATATGTTTATGTGCGTATATCATGTAGAGTGTTAATACCTCTTGAATGAGAAAGATGATATATGAATTCCAGATTGTGGCTTATTGGTCGGATAAAATTATCTAAACAATTAACTTCTCAGAGCCTCTATCTCTTTAACTAAAATTCGCTACTGCTGTATTTTATTTGGATTACTAGGAATATCACTGTGACTAATTCATTTGTAATTTATGTCATATTTCTAGTAAAAAGGGATTAAATACCCAGAACTTCTAATGTTAACTATACTTCAAAGAAAGAATACAAACAATAATCTCTCTAATATTGAAAATTGCAAACCTGGTACCAGAAAGGATATTGCATAAATATAGAATGAGAATGCTAGTCCGAAATATTAGAATTAAATTGTTACAATCATAATACTTATGTTCTAATTTGTATACCAAGATCACCAAAATTAATAAATTCATTTTAATGGATGCAGATAGTTTTATACATTTTTCTGACAACAACCTATAGCTCTGCCAGAAAATTTCATGTAGAATTAAATCTTTGTCTCTTTACTATTGCCTTTGCTTTTTAAAAGCATCTGTGTGTAAGAAACACTAAATAAATTTATAACACCACAGGTGAGGAGAGATCTCTGCAGTTATTTAGTTGCCAAAAATATCTTGATTAATTTGACATAATATTGGAATCCATATCATTAACTTCATGTACATGTATTATTTCTGCTAAATCTAACACAAGAAAATTTTCCTTAAAAGAAAAAAATGCTTCACTTCTAAGTTCTGCCTCAAGTGTATGAAGAGTCTCGTAGCCTCTTATAGAAAAGTTTAGGTTTCCAAACCATATTAGTTTAAATAATTACTTCATTTTTATCTTTTGGATTTACTACTGTGTCTCATGTACATTGTTCTTAATAATATTAGTTTTGAAGAAAAAATTTCATCAAATTACTGATATTATAACTGCTTGGTTTTTCCATATCTTCTTATCCCACCTGAATTTATTAGGTTCCACTTTGTACTAAGCACGAAATGCAGTGAAAAGAAATTTAACAGGACTTCTTCTCTAAATCATTTATCATGAAATAATGAAGACAAGTAAAGTTCAATTACATAGTGTTCATTGAGAAAATCTCCAAATGATTTATAGGTAAGCTTCAATGTAATTTATTGGAAAGAGATTATTTGGAAGTGGAAAGGTGGGAAAATATTGATTGGATAAGAAATGATATGGAAAAAGTTTCATAAAAAAAGTAACATTGGAGTTAGAGAATGTGAAATGATGGCTGAGATGGGATTTGATGGGAACAGATGAAAAAAATACATTTGGAAGGAACAGCAAGAGGAAAGCATTGATTTATTCGAGAAATGACTAGTCTCAGCAAGCGTTTTTTGTTGTTAGGGGAGAGTTGAGGAAATCAGTACTAAAAGGGGACCAGGGAGTAGAATGAGTCATTTATTTTCCATTTCCTGCTCAGATAGCACTTCCTAAACCATAAGATCATTTCAGTTTGCGAGTATTTAGTACTAAATTAGTTCTTCAGGGTATAATTGCTTGGAGGTTTTTTGTTTTGTTTTGTTTTGTTTTTTAAGAAAACATGCAGGCAAGAATGAAGGCAAGTAGGCAGGAAGGCAGACAGAAATAGAGAGGAGAAAAAAACATTTTATTATTAATTTTATTTAGTGTTCATCTTGGTTGTTTCCCCTGGAGCAAGATCTCAAATCTAGGTTACAGGTTATTGATTTGAATAATGACATTGATCACCAAAACTTATCATATAGTTACTGTTCAACCACATGAACAAAAAAATCCCCCAGACCATGACAGAATTTGAGACATAGATAAACATCTATAATCAGCTGCAAAATCTTCCACCATTGTAGAACAAGAGAAGGTCTTTGTATGACAATAACAAAGAGGCATATACAAAAAGAAGCAATTATAAATAAGCATGAAGAAAGATCAAGCATATAAATTATTTCCAAATATCTTTTCTCATTCAGTATGTTCCTTTTTTTGTTTTGTTTTGTTTTTGCTTTTGCTGTGCAGAAACATTTTAGTATGATACAGTCCCATTTATTGTTATAGTTTCCACCTTACTATGGGAATCAAATTCCCAAAGAATTCACTAAGACTTATGTCAAGAAACTTAATGCCTCTTTTCTTCTATGTATTTTATGTTTTAGGTATTTTTAACCCATCTATAATTAATTTTTTGTGTCTGATGTGAAATACTGTTTATTAACAAAATACATAAAGAACTCCATATACTGTTGGGGGGAATATAAACTGAAGCAATGACTATGGAAAACAGAATGAATATTCCTCAAAAAATTAAGAATAAAAATACCATATTATCCAGATATTCTACTTCTGGGTATTTTTCTAAAGAATACAAAAACAACTAACTTTAAAATATATATGCACCTCTGTGTTCATTACAGCATTCTTTACAATAGCCAAGATATGGAAACAGCCTAAATACCCAGATAATAAATAAACAAAAAAGATTACTTGTCTTGGTTCTACCAGGGAAATGTGACAACAGGACATACCACACCTCAGTATCTAGAGGTATAACATGCAGAGAATTATTGTCCACTTCTGATTATAATGTTTTTTAAAGTCCTCAAAGCAATATAAACTGATATGAACACTTAACATTTAACTGGTTAAGAACCCAAAACCTTCTCTATGACTAGGTGTACTTCACACACCAACAAAACTGTAGTATAATAATAGTGAATTACAGCTAGAAAAGCTAGAAGATACAGACCTACTGAGAAAGAGTTCTTTGGAAGTCCAAAGTCAGCATGAGAGACAAAAACAAGGATGATAGAAAAATTCTAAACTTAACACACCTAAATAAATATAAAATATAAAAGAAAAAGAAAAAACATCAATACGAAGTGTTGAATTGGTTGAGCAAAATCATTTGAGAGGACATCTCACTTACATTTTAAATAATTTTATATTAAAAGCAAAATTTTCTTATAAAATACAATTTTAATATAACCTTTATCTTTTAGAGAAAAAAGACATGTCAGATTTGAAACACACTTGAAATACAATTTAAGAAAATTAAGTTTTTTGTAAATGACAAGAAAGATATTCCTGTCAAAAAAGTGATACATATTTTTCTGTCATTTGTTACCACATACTTGTACTATCTCTATCACAGATGACAATATCAAACTTAAGAATTGTATTTAACCACTTTGACCATAAATTCTGAGGAAAAAAATAAATTCAAAAAACAAGTTGATGTTCAAGATGAAATAAAGGGATTTTTTCATATACTTTTAGAACCAAAAGAAAAAGCGATGACATTTCAAAAGACTCCATTTAGACACTCAACACTGCTCTCATTTGTCTCAAGTTATATGCAAATATAATTTTCTATCTAGTCTATGGCGGAAGTCAATGCTAAAGTAATGCAGAACTGTTCCCGGGTTATCTTGGAAGCCTTATTGCATGGTTGACTAACACCGAAAATCTAAAATCCTAATCAAATAAGTAAATGCAGGCAATAACATTAAGAAACGATGTCAAAATTCTACTTCATAGAGAGTTGAATAAAATAAGAATATAAATCACTGGGGGAAACTAAAACAAAATAATAATGAAAGGCATTCTGGGTTTCTTCTGAACTAAATTAATGACCTTGATTTGGAGAACGATATTGATAAACAGGCCATGTTAAGTTATCTGATAGGAGAGAGTTTGAGATTTGAATAGATGAAAAACAACTTTCATCAAAGCTCGATATTTATACTAGTAGAGTTTCATGATTAGAAATGAATACAGAGCCCATGTAATTCATCGTTCAAAAGGGAACATTTCTGGGAGAGAAAAGCAGCAAGGATGACGAGCAGTAATCAGTACTGGCTTGAATAAACTGCTACATGCAACATAGAGTCCTCCTAGCATGAATCACAATGACATAGAAGTCACACTCTCCTTTATCTCACCAACACTGTTGTGGAACACAGCTCCAAAAGGCACCATTTCCATACTCTCCTATGCCCCTGATGGAGCAAACATACAGAAATAATTGTCCTTATTGACCCTAAGCTATGTAAAGTGGGGGTCCTGATCCTTATCTAAGCTAAGCAGTTTTTAAAGACCATGTTATTGTTCAAGAACTCTGAATGCTTGTTAACTCCTTTTTGTAAGTAGAGATGTGTGAATAACCCATCCGGAGTCACACAGCTAAAATTCATGGAGCAAGGAATACCAGACAGATTGATATTCCTAATCTCATTTTATTCACTGTACTGTATCCTGTCCTATAACTCCTTGTCTTTAATCAGATACTTTTTTTTTTTTTTTTTTTTTTAAGAAAGGTGCAGGCAGGAATGAAGGCAAGCAGGCAAGAAGAGAGAGGAGGAAGAAGTATTTAATTTATTGATGCAATTGTCCATCTTGGTTGCTGCCCTTCTACACCAGGATATGAACCCAGGACCATGGGATGTATGTTGACTGTGCCCCAAATCTACTCTAACAGCTACTCTAACTGATCCAACTACTAATAATAAACAGGACCATATTCTTAAAGTGCAAAACTTCCACGATTAATATTCTCAGAATGTATTCTGTCCACATAATTTCCCGTGCATTTATCAGAGAATATGTATGTAAAGTGATCACTTCTGAGTTGGACTATGTCACAAATAATAGGTTAACATGACAGGCTAATTAAGCCAGAGCTTAACTTCTGACAATTTTATTTTAAAATAAAATAAAATGAAATAACACATTTTTTTAGAATTGTAGGCAACTATTCAATATTCTTGCTTCCTATTTCCATGCTGGGTGAAAATGAAAAGAAGCATTCTTGTGAAAGCAGTCACACTTTTCCTCTGACAGTCACTCAGCTGACAATTCTTTGAATAGTATCACTCTTGACACAACAACAGCATTCTCCCAATAAATTATTTCCCTAAAGAAGGAATTCTAAACAAAGTCAGTTTTAAAAATCGGATCAAATGTGAAGTAAAATGCACAGACATATGCATAGTATTCTTGAGCCCATACATTAATTCTTCAATCAAGTGTAAACTATGCAAATCGCCCAAGAGAAAAGTGACTGTTTAGTGGGAAGAGAACTAAACTTGGTTGTCTCTCAATAGGAGACTTTTTAGAAAGTAGCAAGAGGGAAGAGGAAGCTAGCCAATAGGGGGATGATGCCTTTCACTTTTATTTAACTTCAAGTTTTTCTCCATTTTCAATCTAACTGCAACATTATGTCAAAACTTTAGCAATAAATATTAAGTGTTTTCTAATTTTTGGATAAAAATCAATTTCAAAACACTATTATGATTGATTTGGACATAAAGCATAAAACCAAATTAAAATACTTTTGATAATAAATTTGTATAATCAAGGGAACTTCATGAGATTACACAAAATAATTCAAATAAAATGTCCATTTTATATAATCCAATTAACACTTATATTTTTCCATTACAACTTCAGATGAAACTGGCTAAGAGAATTTTCACCAAATCTGAGTATTTTTATGATAATCTGGTTTAAGACATGCCAGGTAAAACGGTGGAAAATCACTTGGGTGCTCGGAGTAGCTTTCTGGGCTTCCACAGGCAAGTTAATGCAGCTCAAGAGCAACCCAGATCTTCCAGAACTTCTCAAAGAAATAGGCTATTATTTTTCTGACTGACTCCGTGGGAAGTAAGAAGATAGAGGCTCATGAGCTTACTGACTAGAAGACAATGAAGCTCTCCACCGTGGTTCCAAGTATCAGACCTAAGAGGTGTCACAAAACGGTGAACACTTGAAAGCAGTACTTGCCCAAGGTTCCATTCATTTTCAAAATACTTCTTACAGGTCATCACAGTGCATTGAGCATCATAAAGATGATGCAAGAGTCTCCCCAAGAATGTCAAGCAAATCACCCAGCCTTCCATAAAGCTCAGAGGACAGGGCTGCTTCCTCTGCCTATCTGTAGTCATAGGCTGTATAGTTGCATACTAACTGCTACCATCATCTATTAGATTTCTGAGAGACATCTGCAGAGAGATGACAGGCAACCACAGGCTGATTATGATGCAAAGGGTACTATATTATGCAAATAGCAAATTGTAAATTTTCTCACAAACGTGCCATTCATATATATTTACAATAATCCACCTTTTGCATGTGTAATTTTGTATATGCATATATATGTTTATCTTTTTAACAGCTTTATTGATATACAATAAACCACATAATTCTCCCATTTAAATGTATAATTCAATAGTTCAAGAGCTGTGAGACTCTAACTACGATTAACTTTAGAATATCTTCATCATTTGTAAAAGAAATGCTGTACTTGTTAGCATTTCCATAATCCTGCAATCCTTAGCCATCCCTAAGCTTTAAAGGTTTGGTCCTAAGTTGAAAAAAGGGATTGAAAATTAGGAAAGCTGTCAATTATTAGTCATCATACCACTTGGGATTCATCACACAGAGGTTGCTATTTGACTTCCTGGATTGCAGACAGTAGATAGGCTTCTTGAGCTTATTACCATAGTTTGTGGTTCATATTTCTATTTTTATGTATGCTCTAGCTGTTGTCCATTTGCATGGTTAATGTATCCAATGTATAGAGCTCAGCCCCCTCCATCTAACTCATGAGAAAATAAGAAACTGGTATGCTAGAAAACCAGGGCTCTGCAATCTTGCTTTTATCTTTTATCTTTGCTATCTTTCTCATGTAGGGATCCCCAGGAATAACCTCCCTGTGTAAGATCTGAATCTCCCAAGCCAATACCAATCTTTGATAATACTTTCCCTCTTTGATTGCCAAGCCTTAAATTATAAGCACGATGATTTTTTTTAAATAAATCACTCAAATTTAAGTGTAAATGCTGTGTTTTAATTTTTAAACATGCAACAGAATTTTAGTAACATCATGTGAAAGAAAGGGGGCTTCACTTGTGCAGGGGAAGCCAAGGCTGTAAACGCCTGGCCACTTGATGCAAAAATAATGGCTACAACAAGTAAACAACATAAAGGGTGGGACTTCTCTCCAAAGCAGTAACTATTAATGCATAATAGGGGCTAAGATGTTTGTTCTGTAGGGAAATAAAATTTTTGCAACCCATTGCATTTCAGGACCATGTGACATATATAATCTAATTTTTTACACATAAAGATTAACTGCTGTCTTTGCAATTCTTAATCCCCAAGGAAATTCATCCTGCCTATGTAGAAAAATTTTCCCCCACCCCAGTTTATTGTTGATCTTCTGAAGATTTCTTAGGAACACTGACAAGAAAGGTTGTTCTTCACTGGCTCATCAATAGGAGATACTTCCCCTCTGCCTTGGTTACATTCACATAGTCACTAATTAGGTTTGTCTGCCAGTGGAAATCATATTCAGACATAGTCTTAGGTTATTTTAACTAACTAGTTTACCATGACAATTATATATTCTACCTAAAACTGTCATATAACTGTTCTACGATGTACATCAAAATATATAAAAATGATTAACTAAGGAAAGAAAATATGAGACAAATAAACTGTACTCTTAAGATTTCTAAATTTACTTATTACAAATGGCTTTGCAAATGAAAAGGAAACAAAGCAAAAGTGACACAGAGTCAGTCTGTTTTGCTATTTTGCACATGTCTGTCTTCTATTAGCTCTCCAGGTTCCAGGAGGACACTAATCCACAGAACTGCTAGAGTTTCCTAATTGCTCTTGAAGGCAGGACCCATTTAATAAAATGCCTCATGTTTCTGACCTATTCCTTCTTCCCCCACCCCCGCCATTATAATGAGAGGACAAAAGAGAAAAAGTAGCCTCATATTTCCCAGAGAAGATGATTTTGATCGAAATAAATGATGCAGATCAAGTTGCTGATCAAGATATAAGCTAATACCTTCATGACTCCAAAGCAATGGCAAGTTTTCGTCATCTCCCATGACTAGAAAATGATCGATACAGGCCTAATGATCATAGGAATGAACCCAGTTTATCTAATGCTGAAACATAGGTGATATTTCTCAAATTTGTTTGCAGTCATTTTCTCTTTAGAAATTATGACTTTATGAAGAATTATTATTTTATTGCTGCAAAGAAAACAATAGTAAGTACAATGCTATTTTTGGAAGATAAACAATCACAGTACTATGATTAAAGATCAGAAAATGTAGCTAGAAGAACTGGCTTTGTTACTCATACAATTGCTATTTTTAATGTTAATAAAACACAGATTGGAGGCTTACAATTTGTCAGTCAACTCTTCTTAAATGAAATTGCCTAAAACCTAAGAATAAAATGAGAATATTCTCAAAAGTTTTGTTATTTCTTTATAATGTGCTTTAAGTGCCTCAAAAGTTTGCCCATATATATAAATATATATATATATTTTTTTTTTTTGGTTTAACAGAGTTGAATAACTTTGCTTCATCCTCCCTTAGCCAGATAAACGGCTCAGCAACAAACTACCCATATGGCTAAGATTTCCGAAGAAGCAACCACCACCACTGTGGAGATGCCTGAGTGCATCAGTTCCAACAGCAAAGTAACCACAGATCAATTATTAAGACAGACAATAAAGACAAAAAAAGAAGATGTTAGAGGAGCATCCCATGAGTAAATGCTATGAGAGTTTTAGAAAAGCAAAATTTCTGCAAGATCTCTCTCTCTCTCCCTTTCTTTGTGTAAACACACATGCAAACAGTCCTAAGAGAAGAAATTTTATTATTGATCTACCGCACATATATTTCTTGTACTAAAGTAAGACTCTGTGGTCTTTTATATTTCACATTGCATCTTGGCAACTCTGTGGTCTTTTTATATACCTTATATCACATCTCAGCAAGTCTAGAGGTGCTGAGTTTGATTCTTTTTAATACAGCTTTTCTTTATTTCAGAAACCTTGAGCTCTTGAACATCACACTCATGCCTATAATCATAAATGAATGCTGAAATCATTCTTCTATCCCTCAAGAAAACTTACTCAGTTCATGGATCCTGTGTTCCATAAACATTTTAGTCCTATTGGTGCCATTGCCAGTAAGATGAACAGGTTAAATGGAAAGAAAGTGAAATGAAAATCAGTTATAGCCCATTTCCAATATACGATAGAGATCAACTTTATAGAATGAAAAATTTGGAATAGATGGTATTACAGTAGGGTACTCTAGGAAACCGACCTAAGTGGAATTTAAGGTTCAGGACAGTTGCTAGTGAGTGTCTAAGAATCAATACATAAGGAAGGGAAAGAAGGGAGAAGCAAGACTAGACAGAAGGTACAGTTGAAATGCAGCCTTGATTCTTTCCACAGAGAATCTAAGGCTTAAATGACCAGAGTTGTGTTGGGGGAGGGCTAGAAATAGTCAAATCTTTATGCTTTCATCTTCGTCATTCGCTGGATGTTGGTCACACATGGAAGGGCATGTAGTCGGGCAAGTCAGCAATCTTTGGAGGGTCTGAGATCTGAATGCTGTTCATTAATGGTTCTCTCAGAAGTAGGGGAAACAATACTTTCTTGAAGGAGGATTTGAATGGTTAATCTCTTAACCACAACCAGACCTCCCAAAAGTACTTTCCAGTCATCCTCCTCTCCTCCATTTCTTGATAATACCTCATTTCTCTTTTCTTATATTTGCAGTCAATGCCAGTACTTCTCAAACTCAATTACAGATTTTATTTAGTAACAATAAAAATATATCAGAGATATTCAGCATTAATTATTATAATCATAAAATCTTTTAAACATCTGCAAATTTGACATCTTTAAACTCACACTTCATCAGATTAAGTAAAATGATTTTAAAATACAAATGGAAGCAAATAACAAGAACCTCTAACTTGATATTCATATGTTAGATAATCTCCTGATTTAATAATGAAAGATCAAACCTCAATCTAGATATCTTTATCTAGCTTGATAATAATGATAATAATAATAATTGAATGCGGGGTAAGTCAGTTTAATAAGTAAGTTGCAGAAATTTTATCATAGTTAAAATCCAGCCTAGTAGTCCTGGAATGTTTATATCAGTCAGATGATATTTGACAACATTCTAAAATTCTCTTTTCCAAATAAGTTTGGCATTTAGGCATATGGAAAACCACACTGAGAATCAAGAACAGAAGAATTCATATAATAATAAATAATGTGCACTCACTCCCTATATATTATTACTCTTTTTAGGCTCTTATATTAATCCATTTAATTAACATGACAAAAGTATTTAGTAAATTCTGTTAATATACATCTTATGTATAGAAATTAAAGCACATGGAACTTAAATAACTAGTACCAGATATCAAATCTTAACTGTGTTTGGATGTCTGTATCTACTTAAAATTAGTGTGATCCACAAATAATATTGTTTCATCAAGGTCACTGTATTTAAGATCACCAAGAATAAAAAATTCTGGCTGAATGAACAAGGTCACATTATTTAAGGACCCATTTTCATTAAACATCCTTTTACTTAAAATTGCAGTCTCTAAGAATCTATCAATGACGTAGAGTAAAGACTCTTTTATAAATTAAAAAGAAATTTATTTTATTTGACATATTCTCTTGTGTAACGCATTCTAATTGTCACAAGATTATTATTAATTTCATTATATATTATAATGAATAGTAACATTTAAAAACTTTGTGGTCAACAAAGTACCCACATCTGCTATTACAACAGTTTCTTAAATTGCTTGGTGACTTCTGTAATATTCTATAGAAGGTCATGAAAATGAAATTAAAGGTATAAAATAAGTACTTTACAGCTAATGAAAGAGTACTCTAAGTAATATGTAACACGGGACATGGAATCCAACAGGAAGTCCAATGAAAAAGAAAGAAGCAAAATTCTCCTAATCTTATGTATGAGGAAAAGGAATGAGGCTAGGAACAACTTTAGTAATCACAGAGTCAAAAATGAAACCTAATTTCAGAACTTAAACTCCTGATAATTATGCTACAATATTTTCAGAAGTTATTGAGGAAAAATATTTCAGGCAGAAAAGAAAGGCCTGAGTTAATGAAGTTGGGAGAAAGAAGAAGAAAAAAGCTTATATTCTAAAAATCAAAAAAGTAAAAAATAAAAACAAAAACACTGTTTTGTCACTGTGTACTCCAGTAGGTGGTAAATATAAGTCTATAAAGAACTGTGTTAAATGAGAAGATATGTATTTATGTAGTGATTTCTTTGCATAAAAAGACATGTTTAAGCCAAAATGAAGTATGATGCACAATTTTCTGGTAAATAAAACAATAACCTTTAAGTAAATGTCTTTGTCTCAAGAAGGTATTTTTATTAGTTACTCATGACTTCAGAATAAGAATACATTTCCAGGTTTTGTTTTCATGATCTAGCAAGTCCATCCTTGGTCATAAATATAAGAGCAAATGTGGGGGTAGTAATAAAAACAGTATTGGATTTTATTTTTAATGCCTCTTTTTATTCTTCCATTTTGGGGTGACATTTCAGTTTTATTCCAACAATGGGCATCATATATGAACACAGGTACATAGAATCTAGGTCTTCTGCTTATGTACTTGAAAAATAATGGTGATTTTTGTCAGAGCAGATTACCATGCACCAAATCTTCTTACGGGAAGGTCCCAACTAAATGGAAGATGGGGAAACCTGTCACACTGCCAAGAATAGCGATCCAAGCACTTCTGCCTGCTGTTTCTTAGTATAGGAGTCTCCAGAAATATAGTACAGCCAAGAATTGTATGGAATAAAACTTTACTTTTACTTACACAGGGAAGAGAGGGCACGAGACCACCATCCATGTTGGGTCTAAGTCTCCCTCAGTCAGAGGGATTTTCCCCTAGGCCAATATACCTCATTCTTGCAGGAGAAAGACCCCATCCCTTCTCCAGAATGGACACTAGTGTTGACCAGGTGCCTTATAATGCACATGTACTAAGCAATGACCTAAAAGCTTTCTTGAGCCTGAAACAGGGCAAGATACTCCCACACTAGGAGTTAAGTCCAGAGAGGTTAAGTGGGCTCTTCATCTTCAGATAAGAAGGAATTCTAAGTCCAAGAACTGTTTTTATGTGACTGAGTGGGGTTGAAAGACTGAATGCTCAAGAATGACTTTCCCAACAATATCATTATCTGGATAAATTGTACAGCATTTAAATATGTACTTATTTCTTCTTTAAGATTTATGAAAGAAAATTCCAAGTTTTTTCACTGTATCAAAGAGCACTCAAAGGCTTTGCAAGAGAATTCATCCATTGGGAATTTTTCATTATTATGGTAGCAACTTATTGTGGAAGCAATATCCTGACTAATATAGAGGATACATTCAAGACAATAGCCTCTCAGACAATATAGACCAGAGTGGTTTATTGTCTGATAATACATAAATTGCCCCATTTATTAGAACTATTTCTTCTCCAGGTGTATTTTATGCCTTTGATCTCTACAGGACCATTGAAACTGCATGAGCTTAGCACTTGATGCTAAGTGATAATATTAGTTTGCTGGCTCTGCTTGATGCTGTAGATTTCATAAAATGACAGCATTTGCTTTTCTCTGTCTCTTCAATTTTTTTCAGTGTCTAAGATCATATATGCTTGAGCACAAATCACTTGGCAATTGCCTCAATATCTGTCTTTGATCCGCTTATTAATTCTAAAATTAAAAAATGGAAAATGTGTTCATCTTCTTACCTCTCGGTGATATCTTGGGATCAGTGGGAAGAACGCATGTGCTGAAATAAGCTCTTTGGGAGCAAAAGTTGCTGCAGCTCTTCAACTTAGTATGTTGTTAAGTGATTCCATGAACGTTAACTTCAGAAAAAATACATAAATGCTTCTAGAGGACACTGCTTTAATGCACTTTGTTACCATGAGAGTAAAGTTGTGGGACTCCTTTATTGTGATGTCTTATTACCTCAGCAAAATAACCTTAATTTTACTTTGCCAATAGCCTGCACATTGAGACAATATATTAAATATTCCTAACCCTCACAAGGACCAAGATATAACAATGGAAATATGGTTAGGGAACTTTCAAAGGAAGAAATTATTTAACTTGTAAAACCTGCTAAAAATCCAGATTCTAAGTCTCAATGCATTTCTTCCACAGTGGATATATTCGACTAAGTCAAAGATTCTGTTGAATTATGAATACGCATATTCTTACTGGTTATTTGCATGCACACGACTGAGATTAGGGAATGATTACAGGGAGGTGTTTGAGGAATGTACATGAAACAAGCATAACACTCAGTGTTAAGCAGAATTGTCTTTACAGCATCATGAGGAAGAGAAAGAGTAGAAAAGAGTGCCACCTAACACAAGGATGAGGAAGTGAGGCTGGGAGGAGACTAGAACAAGAGCCTGGTGGTTTATTTCCAACAACCAAGTTTCATGACAATCTTCTCTGGAAAAGAGTTCAGTCCAAGGCAGTATGAGATTTCAGACTCCCACATAAAATGAGCTTCTGGCAACCATATGATTTTCCAGACATCACAAGTACTTATTGATATTCAATAGTCCTTTGCTTTCAGCGGAAACTAAAAGAATTTAAAAGGAAGCATGCCAAACTGGGAGCAGTATCATCAACTCCTATTTATTATCCCTTTTTCAATATATTTCCTATTTCCTCAATGCCCAAGTATGTGTATTCAATTTTATGATGAACAGCTGAAGAGACTAGTCTACATGCTATCAATTTTCTTTTTTTTTCCTCATTTGCCTATTTTTTTGGAACAGTACTAAAACAGTGAAATGAAAAAACACTAAAATTTATGTATCATAATTACACCAACATTTACACATTCTTACTATAGTTTTCTTAAAATCTCAGGCTATGTCTTCATGATTCAGACTAGAAAAACTCAATTTTTTATAACACTTATCAGCATACACTGGATGCTTTTTAAGCAAATCTCCATTTCTCTGTGTAAAAATCACAGAACTGGATGATCATTACATTGGTGTTACATAGTGTCCAAGAGAAGCAGTATAAATAACAATATTAAAAGATTTCTAGATGTTAAATATCTAAATTAGAAATAAATATATTGCCAATTATCAAATGCATATGACAAAGTTATTCAATGAAGTTTGTAAAGTCAAGAAAAAAGTTTGGCATGTGGAATATGACCCAGAAGGCACAAGAAAGGAGAAAAAAAAATCTGAAAAGACAAAAAGAAACTAAATCACAATTGTTACATATGTTGTTCCTTGTGGTTTCTATACCACTTTCATAATATTAATCTCCACAATAGTTCTATAAAGAAGCTGGTATTTTTCTCATTTTGCAAATGAAGGAAATATATACCAGATGATGGTTTGCCCACGAAAAGTGTGTTGTAATATCTGAACTAAGCTTCAACTCTGAAATTCATGATCAGCACAAAATTATTTCTTTCAGCATATATGCACTTCAAAGTCACCCAGGTAACCTCTTTACAGCGCCCTGTACTACATAATGACTAAAACTTAAACTAAGCTTCAGAGCTTACCAGTAAATAAAAGGTCACAGAGAAAGAAAATTTTTGGTTCAAGGAAGATTATAAGTGCTCTGATGGAGTTGACAAGAAAGGCAT
Organism: Solenodon paradoxus; assembly: GCA_004363575.1. NCBI lineage: Eukaryota > Metazoa > Chordata > Mammalia > Eulipotyphla > Solenodontidae > Solenodon > Solenodon paradoxus. The sequence continues at coordinate 27,673 of RJWH01000910.1, forward strand.
ACACAAGTCCTGGATGCCTCTACGGAGTCATTTTGGAGAGTGTGAAATTTAAGTGGGATTCAAAAAATATTTTTACTGAGTTTATATGGTGGAAAAATATATTCTAGGCAGAGGAAACAGCTGCACCAAAAGCCAGAGGCAAGAAAAGAAATCAGGATTGTGGAAGATAGGTTTTAAGTCAATAAGACTAAAATACTAGGTGCATGGGGAATGCAATCAGAGATGAGATTAGAAAGGTAGAGAAGGGACAAAATATGAAGAGTTTTTAAAGGCAGACTGAGAGTTTGAACTTCAAGATTTTTGCCCAGAGCCATCTTTAGCTTTTTTTCATTTTTTAAACCTAGAAGATACAGTACAAGTTTGGGAGAATAGAAAAGTGTTATTGATTCATTTAATTGTCCGTATCTTTTCAATTGTTGGATATGATTTGGACATAATTTCACAAGACCTGATATGTCAGGACAAAGGATTTGGACAAGTGTGTTCCCCATATTGTAAAATCTAAATTATTGCAGTGAAAAATTCTTTAAAAAAATACCATGAGCATAGAAAAGATTTATAATACTCTTTGGAGAATGACGAGATAAGATGAAATCTTGAAAAGAATCCTTCTTCCAGTTATAAATAAAGTAATCAATCATTCTATCTACAAAGCAATTAAATGCTGGTGGCAGGTACCAGCAATAAATGTGGGCTGAGCAATAAACATTATGAATAATTTAGAGCCTAAATAACGTGAAAATGAAGGCTGCACACCTCTGACACCACACTGCAGAATTGCCTTGACCATGGCAGCTCTAAGCATATGATAAACAGGCACTTAAAGAAGAAAAGAATCAACTAACTGCTTTGACCCAGTGTATGCCCTTTGAATGAAAGAATTTACCTATGAACAAAAGAATAGATATTGGAAAGTAAACCTGAAAATATAATTTGAGGGTTTTTTTTTTTTTTTTTTTTTAAAGGAATGGTACAGGCAGAAATGAAGACAAGTAAGCAGGCAGGCAGAAAGAGAGGAGGAAGAACAATTTTGGTATTTATTATTTAGAAGCATTTAGCTGCTCATCTTGATTGTTTACTGGGGCTGGTGTTTAACTGGGGATGTATGTGGACTGCACCTGGCAAACTAAACTGCTAGGCTACTAAGGCCACCTAATTTATTTGATCTTTCATTAGTTGTCCTAGCACTAACCAAGAACACACTACTTAGTAGATATCAGGAACTCTTCTAAGCATTTAACAAGTTACAACTCATTTATTTCTTATAACAATCATAAGAGGAGGATATGATTATGATCATTTTACAAATGTGAAAACTAAGGCAGATTAAATCTCTTGCAGAGAGTCACATATATTAGGGAGAGACACACAGTCCCTGTATATATTTATGAGACCACATTATCTTCTCTTGCGTTGCAGATTGTTTTCTAAGAGGTAGCAAAATGTCATTATTCACCTATATAGCAAAGATTAATCAGCCTTTATTTTAATAGCAGGCATTTTCTAGTTGCTTAGGATAATGCAGTGTAGATCTAAAGATAGGTAATGACTCTGCTCTCTGAACCTCATGTTCTAGCTAGGCAAGGAAGCAATTATGTAAATAAACCTCCAAATAAGCAAGATTATTTCAAAGAGGGATAGAAGTCATGAATAAGATGCAGGTGTTTACTTGATGGCACTAACTAGAGGTGGAGTAAAATTAATGAATTTATGCAAAACTGGCTTTTAGGACAGGAGACTCAACTGGCCTTCCACCAGACACAATGTGTTTGCATATCTCCAATAAGAATAATTTTCATTGGAATTACATATCTACAATTTACATATTTGCAGAACAGGCCAAAGACAATAAGAGGCACAATTGCTACAAAATCAAAACACTCCAAGGGATACGCTGTAGACAAAATTCCCATTGATCTTCTTAGTCCATTGATTTTCAAAACTCCCTTTTCAAGACAATCAATGTAAGTGTCATGGATCACTGATAAGCATCACATAACTTGTACTCTAATGACTTAGAAATGTATACTTCGAGTCAACATTTTTTCTGTATGCTGACATATCTGATAGGCATATTTCCACCTCAGTGTCTATTGGTATATCTGAAACTTAATGTATAAAATGTATTGATTTTTTCCCACTAAACCTATACAGAAACTAAGGAATCATACTTGACTCTTCATTCGGTCAATTTCCTCATGAAATTCATTAGCAAATCCTATCCGCTTTACCTCCAAACTGCATTTTGATAGGTTTATTCTTGTCCCTCTCCTTGTTACCACCTTATCTAAACCATTTTTATCTTGCAACTGACAATTTTAATAATCTTGAAAGTCATCTGCCCTTTCCAGTTCTTGCTCGTCTCTCTTATGTTCCCCAGACAGCAAGCATCCAAAGTGCTTGTTTAGAAATGTAAATCAGATCATATTATCATGACGCTTAAAATCATTTAGTGCATTTCCACAAATTAAGTGACAAATCACTCACTGGGGGCCAGTAAGTCTCGCATGTGCTATGCTTTCAATGAAATCTTGTGGTTCTCTGTTGCCTCAATAGATAGATATTAGATAGATGATATACAGACAGATAGGTGATACATAGATACATAGGTGCATAGAGACAGACTACAGACACATTTTCCATCATCTCAAATATAATATTGCTCCTACATCAATAATTTTGCACTTTCACTCTCTGTTCTCTGTGTCTTGGTCTTTCCTGGCTCTTCCCAGAGCTGTCTCCTTCTCGAACTTTAGGTTTCAGCTCTAATAGTTTCCCTTGTAAGACCTCCTCAACAGGTCTTCCCCAACCTTTGTTCAAAAATAGGTCACTGTTTCTGAATTTTTGTTTATTTTATTGACCTGTTAGCTTTCTTTAAACCACTTAAATTTAATTATTTATTGGTTTTTATTTTCTATTTTCCCCCAAATAAAATTCTAAGAGGGCAGAAGCCCTCCCTGACTCTTATTCCTGTACACAAAACACTCAATAACTTGTGTTGACTGATTGATCAAAATTACCTAGATGAGTGTTTCCCAAAGCATATTTTATGAAACAATAGAATGTTAATGACTGATGCAAAAAGGATTTTTTAACATCACTAAAATCACTAAATGTTGAGAAAGCACTTTTAAGTTATACAAGTTCATCTCAGTAGATTTACTATACTAAAATACATCATGGAGAAAAGGGCAGTTAGCTGTATTGTTGCTCTTTTCCTGTTATTTTGCATTAAAGCCATATTTAAAATGATCACATAATAATATAGAAATTTTTGTGTGTTTATATCTATGTGTTTGATTTTGTAAAATGGGAAAAATGTGTAGGAAACAGGTTAGAATTTCTTATCTATTCAATTTATTTTACTATATTTTTATGACTCTTCCTTAATTATGCATACTTTCTTAGTTCTATTTGAACTTTTTCAGTAAATAGGTAATCATAAACACAAGCATTAGATTAGGACTTTATTAATTAAAAATATAGTGTTTTACAAAATGTTTTCTATTTTAACAGATTAAATGAGAAAATAAAAGTTATCGATAGTAAAAGGTGATTTGTCAAACTATAGTTTCAGGCTCATTAGTTGACATAGAGTATCTTTCAATGTCTGTTTAAATTGCACCAAGGAGTCAAAGCCTTTAAATCATCACTCAACTGGCACAGGTAAGGATAAAAATATCTTTAGATAATACTATTTTGCTGTAATATCTTTCAAAACAGTGTATAAACAAAGACTATGGTTGTTTTTTAATAATTGATATAAAGTGACGTATCAGCCTGGGTTTTTGTGCTTCTCTGAACTTTATTTTGTTGAGGAACATTGATTTATAACATGGCAGAAATTTCAGGTACTCAGTTTTATATCAGATATTGATTGATCATTAGAGTAAGGAAGAAAACTGGCAAGTCCTTTGCATCTAGATTGGCATATCTATAATGGATTGATTGCCAGTGAGAGGGAGGAAAATGGAGGACTGCAAACCTTCAGCCATAGCCCTCATTAGTTTATTCCATTTCAAATATTATATAAGTCTATACTGAGTAGGCTTTTACTGAAAATGTTGAGAAAGAAATGTCTGAATGTGTGTTCCTATTTACCCATCTACAGACACTTCCTGAGATACAATCTGATTTATGATTTTTCAACTTGATGGGCCAAAGCTGATACTCAGTAGAAAATATGCTATGAATTTGGAATTTTGATCTTTTCCCAGGCTATCTTTAGTATAATATTCTCTTAAGATGCTGAGTAGCATAAGAGAACTCCCAGTTACACGATGACCAAGATAAAGAATCCATACTCTATGCATGTGTTTTCACTTTTAGTACAGTTATCTATAAAGTATATGAGTTATTCAGCACTTTACTGTGAAACAGTCTTTGTTTTAGATTACTTTACCCAACTGTAAGTCTTCTGAGTACATTTAAGCTAGCATAGCCTACAGTATATCATTTTCAGCTTATAATATTTTCAAGTTACAATAGATTTATTGGGATGTAACCCCATCAAAAGTCAACAAAGATATTTCTTTTATATTTTAGATGCATTACTTGGATTGGAGTTACTTATTAATCGATTAATTTTACAAAAATGTATTGGATACCTCTTCCCTGGAGTTGAAGAGTCATGAGGGAAAATAACAAGTAAACAGGCTTGGTGTTTCTGGAAATGTATAATCTGGTGAAGAAGAAAGGAATTAATAAACATAACTGAGTAAAGCCATAATTACAGTTATAATTTTTTTCTTAAAAATAATTTCACAGGTGACTATAAACTCACACACTAGGTATATCTAAGTTAGATATAGGGATTAAGATAGTGGACCCTTAGGAAGGGACATTTAAAAATTTCAGTGAATATAATTACTATTGAAGAATTTTCTTTTCTGTGAAAGACTAGACATTATTATTCACAATTAAGTTTCTAGTGACATGTAAATACATAGATTTGGACATATAAATGTTCTGCTCCTACATTTCTCCTTAACATTACTCAAAATAATGACAACTTAAGAAAAGTGAGAATAAGCTCTACTCAATGCTATTCTTTTACTATCTTAAAAAATATTTTTAATTAATAGGTTTACTCTTTCATCTTTTAAGAAAAGTAGTCAGAGAGCTTTTTTAAATAACATAAATTTAATAATTGAGTTTTACATTTATCATGTAGGTTTGCTTGAGGTTTTGCTATCAGATCTTAAATTAATGAGATTTCAAACTTTGTAAAAAGGATAAAAGCATGTCAAGAAGCTGATAATTTATACTTGATATGCTTTGCCTTCATCATTAAAAAAAAGGGAAGTAAAACTTAGAAATAAAATTACTAACCCTTTATTAAGAAAGATAGGAAAAACCGCTTTGAATATCCAAACACTTTTTTGGAATCACAACATTATCACCTCAACTATAAATAAAAATCTTTTGAAAACATGTAATGAATCCTTGACCATTTTTCAGATGAGTGATGATTATACAAGGGATTGAAATTTTTAGATAGATGTACTTTTGACAGTTTAGTTTTGGTTCTCAGTCTCTAACAAAATTGGAAACTCCTTCTACTGCAAAAAAAAAAAAAATAATAATACAGAATACTTCGTAGTTGCTCTCTGTCTAGTTAGGAGTTATAGGAGTTTTTATGATTCAATTTAGACATGATTTTATATATATATATATATATATATATATATATATATATATATATACACACAGATCCCTTAAATACTGATATACTTTACTTTCTGCTCAATAGCAATAAAGATATACAAAGAAGCTATTAGCTAAACAAATAATTATCTATATGATTCCAGATTTGATTTAATGAGTCTCTCTGAAGTGTTTTATTTGCAGATCACATGGAAATTCATGCATGTGGAGAAACTACTTTGTATGGTATTATAGTGGTGCCTACATATCATTATGTATTTTTCCAAATTCATGGAATTTACAACCTAAGTGAACCCGATTGAAACTATGGTCTTTTGATGATAATGTATCACTATAGTTTCCTTGATTGTAACAAACGATCACTTTGATAGTAGAGGAGGTAGTGTGATTATGGTCAGTAGAGAGAACCTAGGACATCTCTGCATCTTCTATTCAATTTTGCTGTGAAACTAAAAATCCCTTTAAAAAATCAATCAAAAAATTAGATAAAGCAGGTAAGATGAAAAGAATGTCAAGCATACCCTCAGACACATACCACAAAACCCTCTGTATATTTTGAGTGACCTAAAAATGTGGTCTTTGACAAGTGCAAAAAAAAAATATGTCAATAGCTCAGTATCAAAAAGTTTTAATAATATTGAAGCCTGAAAAAGTTCCCCTTTGTCTCTGTAAAATAAGTTATTATATTATAATGATCTAATAAATGTATAATTGGTGTTCTACTATTTTTTATGAGGTCATTCAACTAGCGCAATTTTAAGACCAAAACAGTATATTCTAAGTGCACTGCTTTGTGGTGATTTGAATTTTTCATAAATAAAATATAAACTATCTAGAAAGTGACTTCTCAAACAGTATTAAGAACATACCTAACAATATGTGGAAGTCTACAGGAGTATTCAAAGTCACCTTTGACTCAGTCTTGAGTCATTTTAAACAGCAATTTTATATTAAAAGAAAGATGAATATAATAGAGTAGCACACACAATTACCATTACCTCTCCTCCCCCTAAAATAAGAAAGAAAAAAATATGACTCTAAAAGCATGTCACTCCTGTTTACAGTAGACTGACTTTTCTTTCAGTCTCCCAGGAGCACCGAGTTCACTTTGGTGGCATTAGGGCCACTTTAGGTGAAAATATTTGAAATCGAGATTCCAAAGGAAGAGCATGACATTGCATGCCTGAGTTCATGTTTGTGACATGTTTCATGGGACTGTAAACTTCAGCCTGATTACTCTCTGCATTTTCCCCTTGAGGTCCATCATCCCTTGATAACAGTAGGAGTTCCAGGGATGCTGAAAATAAAGAAACTGAAGATAAGTAAGGCAGACATAGAGGAGAAAGTTTGGGGAGGCAGTATGTGTAGTGGGTTAGGAACATAAGCTTCAGAACCAGAAAAAAATTCTTCTCTGAAATACTGTTGGTGTGCTCTGTGTGTGTGTGTTCAGTCAAGTTACATTGCCTATCTAAACCTTAGTATTCTCATTTGCAAATAAGAATAAAACTAATTGGACCTAGAGGAAATTAAGCCAGAAAGAGAAAGATAGACAATATATGGTATCACTTATAAGTGATCTATAGACCAACCAAACAAGCAAATTAACTAAATCAAACAAAAATAGGCTTGGAATCAGTAAAATCAAATTAGTGTTTAAAGAAAGTAAAGGTGGAGGGTAGACGGGCAAATGGAGTAGAAGGGATACATTGTAATGAAGGAAGAACTGAAATGATGATGGGAAACAATGTATTATAAACACATACTAATTTGTTATGATGTACACCTTAAACCTATATATAATGCAGTATTCCATCACTAAAATTAGTTAAATGTAAAAAATATTAAAAAAGTAATATACACCTCATTGATTACTCAGGATTATAATACATTGTGGTCAGCATAATAGCCACTACACACTTCTGGTTACAGAGCATTTAAAATGTAGCTGAAATATTCCCCCTTGTAGATCTGATGGCTAGAGTGCTGGCTACAAAAGCCATAGGCCAGCTTTGAGACTCCATGTTGAGAGAAAACAAATATGTGTGCCCAATCCAACTTGAGATGTGCTACGTAAATGCAGAATGATTTTCCAAGTATTATTATAAAGAAAATGCAAAATTTGCCTTATTTTTTCTATATAGCTTTCATTGTTTATGTTGTAATCATATATGTATGTAATGGTTTGAAAAATATATAATTAGAATTCATATCACCTACTTCTTTCTACTTTTTAAAGAAATGCATTGAAGTAGCATTGCATAATAACCTATAGGTTTAAGGTATGTGTCAATATAAATCACTATCTATATATATATTACATTGTTTGCCACTAACAGTCCAATACTATCCATCACCATATGATTAACCCCCTTTGCCCAATTTATCTACCCTCTTCCTCCCATCCCCTTTTTAAACAATCATATTCTTTATATACTTTCTGAAAAATGAACAGAATTGCATTCTTATGCTAGTTTTGCAGATGAGAAAGCTGAGGCTTAAAGAAACTAAGACATTCAAAATTCCACAAGCAGGGACAGAACAGGGAAATCCTAGTGTTCTGTTTTTTGTTTTGGTTTGTCTTTTGGAATAAATTCTACTACCTCTTAAAATCAGCATCAGTATGCATTAGTAAAAATAACAACGTTTTCACTTATTGAATGCGCTCTTCACACATCAGACACTTTTTTAAGTACTTCTATGTGGAATAACTAATCTGATACAGTTCAGTCACTCTTGAGGTAGACACAATTACATTGTTCTGCAAACTGGAAAACAGGAGCAACAAGACCCGGTATATACTGGTTTATTGCATTTTGATTTTACCTGTAGACTTTGACTTAAATAGGGAATTAAGGGACCTTGAAATGTGTTTATTATTCTGCCTTTAAAATCAGAACATTCTTACACTTCCAATGTTTGTGCTGAATTTTGTTTTATAATACTAGGTTGTGAGCCAATATTAGTGAGCATCTTCTGCATTTTTTAAGATTTAATTCTGTCATGTGTATATATCATCATGGTTTACCGTAAAAAATCTCAAGTCCAACTATGGGGCTGGATTCCTGGATCTAAAGCTTCCTAGCTGTGACTCTGAGCAAGCTACTCATCTCGTAAGCAATAGATTTTCTGAATTATAAAATGTAAAGTAATAGAAACCAAATGAAGGCAACAAAACAGTCTCTTTCCTATTTCTAAAATTTCCATGTTATAAATTTTCACCAAAATTTTATATTTTATTTTTCAAAGGTGCTAGTAATATATATATATATATATATATGTATATATACAGATAGCCTTTCTGAACGTCATGATTTTAATGAATTTGTATTACTTGTATTTTGTATAACAAAAGAAAAATAATAAAGAGAATACCATTACTCTGTCAATTATTGAGAGAGAAATAGATGATAGAAGATAGATGAACAGAAATAGATAATTGTGTTTCTGTAATTATTCTTGTTCTTTTTATTAAATTTTTACTTAAGTTTATTTAATTCTATTAAACCATAATTAAGAAAACTTTATAAGTTGTGATTTTTAGGAGATTTAATTGAATTTTTACAAAAATGTGCATTATAATCTTATTGGAAATAAGAAACACATTGATAACTTTTTGCTGCAGCATCGTTTTTCTTTCATAAATATAAGCTAAGTATGTGAATTGTCGGAACTGATCAAGATTTGTGAACCTTAACTCAAACAGCTGAGTCTCAGGGGATAAGTTGGCAATTTTTCCAAATAAAAGTAAATGATATGTCTTTAAATAAATGTAAACAACACTTTAAATGTATGAAGGTTTAAGCATTATCCCTGCAGTCATGAAAGAAATATCATTCAATTACATTTTATATTATTTATCCACCACACTATGATAAATGTAATGAAGGACGTGTGCTTTTTAACATCCTCAAGAAGCTTGAAGTAAATTTAGAAAAAAATAGTCAAATAATACTTAGTCACTGGACTCTGTTCACCAAAATAAATATTACACCTTCCCTTGATTCCTGCTATAAATTTAGTAATTTAATTCTTATGTCCAAACAGCTCCCCAAACATGAATTGTGAATATAAAATCAAAATACTCAGCAACCTAGAAATGCTAAAATGAAAGAGACCATATTCAGCATTTAAATTCACATGCTGCTACCTATCCTATCTAATTTTCTAATTTCAGAGATGCTAACAATTCATTACTGAATAATATAGGTGCTTTTGAAATTTTTACTCTTCATGAGATATTGTGATAGACACTGTTAGAAATATGTCTGAAAAATAGCACCTGTCTTGGAATAACTAAAAAATAGGATATAGTTTAATTGGTACCCATATTTTAATTGATAATAAGGAAAAATATAAAAATAAGTACTTGCAGATGAGGGACAGCTGGAAGTTAGGATACAGGAAGAGATTTCCCAAGAAGACAATATTTGAACTGCCTTGTCAGGGAAAACAGCATGGTAGACGAGGCAGAGTCAGGTTCGGAGCATGAAGGAAAGAAACAAATGGAACAAAGAGGGGAAAAAAAGAATGATTTGTTTAACAAATTGTCAAAGGGTAAATAAGTTAAGTATGTTCGAGTACACATTGCAATGGAAGAGACAGAGTTGAAAGCAGACGGAACTGAAGAGAAAATAAGGAGTTAGTTCATGAAGCAGGCCTGTCTTTGATACTGGTGAAGTATGAGAAAAGAGTACCAATAAAGGTTTACATATCTTATATTAAAAATATTAGATGTTGTAAATTAAGCTTTAAGAAAACTTAAGTACAATAACATTCTGTGTAGGTACAACACCCATGGTGCTATCAGCTGTCAAGACTGACCCAGGCCAGGCCAGCCTAGACCCTGGAAACAGGTTACCAGTGGACAGAAATTCTAAGTCAAGATCTAAATGGTGGGTGGGAGAGAGTAAGGAATGCAGTGGGCATAGTCCCTTGACTCAAAGATTACCTTCTCTGAATTCCAGAGAAAGGTCAAACGATATCCTCTAAAGCATAGTCACATGGGTAGTTGTACACCTTACAGCCTTGTAGTGGATAAAAGTCTGGATCTTTCCTGCAACCTAATGAGAAGCAATTAAATTTTTTCAGTAGTGAATATTTCAGATAACCTTTGTTTTGTTTGCATTAACTACCAATTATTGGACATCAGAATATTTTCTTTTCCAGATAAAGCTCTATACATAATGTAACTATTTTGATACTCCCATAAATCAAGCTGTTACTCTGTAAATAGAATTGGCAAATGACATAAAGTGTACATTGCATTTATCACATGTAAGCTGTATTATGCAAACACTCCATAACCATGAGAGATTGTGGTTTTAATCCTGATATGCTCACTTGAGCACTGAGAGTAACAGATATCCCATAAAGGAGGTTGGTGCATGTCCAAACTGAGCTTCTCAGACTCCTGAGAAGGCACGAGAGAAAGGAAATAGAGTTTCATAAGATGCAGATTTGGGCATTGACTGGAGTTTCTGTACTCATTCCTTAAGTACTCAGAGACTATCCACAAATCCTTTAGTAATTCTTTTGTTTAAAATCACCCACAGAATGACTCATATTTACATGCAAATATTTGCATGTATATGGATATATATACAAAATATACATATAGTAGAATTTAGATCTCAAAAAAGAAAATATCAAGTATAGTCACTCATGCTGTGGCGTGCTATCCATATCCTGGATCCTTTGAAACAAAAGCACTCATGTCCCCTGATGATGGTGGTTTACTCCCTCCCTGAGAATCCATCTTTTCAGAAAAGAACACCTCTTGCCAAGGTTTCCACTCCTTTCCAGTGGTGTCAAAATACAATTTACCCAATGCACATCCCCTTATGAAAGACCAATCTTCTTGCCTTAATTCATGTTGACTATTTAGGGTCTTCTCATTAGCAGAGCTGATTACTTCACAGTTCACCCTCTTTTTTTTTCTGAACCCTGTTTCTATCACTTCTCCAAGGAGTTGATTCTAAAAAATACCCACTAAATGCTCTTAGCGTGAATTTTTATTTCAGTTGACTCTGAAGAACAGCACCAGAAAAGTATATTGAACACAGTAGTTTTTAAAAATGTTACCTTGAGGGATAGGGGGAGATTCCCACTTTAAAAATCACATGTGATTTCAATATTCTATCTTTTCCTTTATGGTGTAATTCTAGAAAATAATTAGTTTATTCTTCCAAGAGTAAGTTGATTTTTTTTTTAGTTTTACCAAATCCAAAAGTCAAAAATACCTTTTCTTCACTTTCTTAGAACATTTCCTTGACATTACTAATATTTATAAATTCTTCCTCTGTCTCTTTGACATGTATATAAATTTTTCTAGAATAAATGAGAGTTACAATCCAGATAAGTTTTTCATAAAGGCCTGAAAGCCATCTCTTGGAAAAGTAAAACTGGAGTCCTTGTCTTCTTGTCATCATAATTTCAGCCAAGAAGTCACTCCAGACAGTTTAACTACTTGCTTATCTTAGAAATAAAGCTATTTTATTATTTCTTCAGATAAAAGCAATTATTGTAGCTGATTACCTCAATTACTGGGTAAGTTTGTAATGAACTATAGAATATATAGGTAGTATTGTCACATTTTCCAAGAAAACAAATTATGTGTAATCTTGAGAAAATACATGTAATGGATTATATACCTGCTTGGTGATATACAGAGGGTGGGATATTTTTCTCTTTATAATTTACTTCATTAGTACATTATCGGTGATGCACATTTCAGTCTGATGTATGTAGCATTTCTTCGATAATAAAACTGTTTTCTCTCTTCAATATTTTGGCAAGGATTTTCTGAGTTCACAGTTGAGGGCAAATTTATTTCTAATTTATTCTCAACATGCTGAACAAGTTTCTGACACAAGGAAAAAATATAAAAGAAAATAATTGTATCATCACTGTGCTAACTGTGCTGATGCCAGTGATTTCCTGACACTTCATCATACACTACATCAGGGGGATGTAATTGTACTACTAAATGAATCCTCACAGTGAAAAGCATTAGAGAAGTGGCTGGACTCTGTCTCTGGAACCCTCATTTATGCAAAAATGCCCTGGGAAAAAAAAATCACACTTTACAACACACTGAAAATAGGGTCCAGATACATAAGGAGGCCATGGGGGCAGATTGCTTCCAGGACAAGTGTCCCTGTGTCAACTCAACACTTGTAATCATCTGTAGTATTGGTATCACCAACATCCAATGTGGAGGTTGAAACTCACAATCCCATGTGGCTCCTAGGTATTAATGAACTAACTTGAGGCATATATGTTGAAAAAATTATTCTCAACTAGAACACGACCTAGTAAAAACCAGCTTTCCTTACTCTATTGTCCCCAGGACAATTATTAATCATTTTAGAAATGTCATCCGTTCTTAGAAATGGATGACAACCATTGGAAAAGTTAACAAACACTGATATCTATATTAGTACTTTAGAAGTATATTTTTAAGTAAAGTATATTTGAAACATGTGCACACCTCTTTTCTTTGAAGCCAGGCAATTAGAATCAATGGAGTAGAGAAGAGAGAAAGCAGTCATGGTGTCAGGCCCACAATGATAAATTAAATCAAACACAGGCAGGAAAACAATCTCACATTTGAAGTGTTACAGAATTTGGAGAGAAATTTTAAGAACTTTAATAAGACATGCTCCAGTTTTTTTCCTTTTGTGACAGATCACTTTTTCTACTTAAGCAGTCAGAAACTTAAATTTAATGACTAGGGAAAGAAAATGAGTCTTGATGCAAAGTTATGAGTGATATGATAAAATCTGAATAATATCATTTGGAAATGATTGGAAAGGAAACCTCATATAGAAACTTGGCTCTTTGTTCTTCCTCCACTCATCACCACCCAAAAAATATATTTCAAATTTGTTTTCTAGTGAAAATTATGTTTTGAGAAAATACAATCACTATAATTTTGAATGACTAGTTCCTCTTTTGATACAATTGCCCTGAATGTGAAAATCCATATCATTTAACCCACTATTTATGCACTTCTTAAAAATGAATATATTGAGAATGTAGTTCCTGGTTTTTATTTTGCAACTTAGGTAGCAGAAAGAAAAATATTTTTTTCACTTAATTTCTATTGCAGGTCCCAAAAAAATGTACCAAAATGTCTTTTTTTGTAGAATGTCCAAAGACATGAAAGCTACAAATCCCGCCCACTAGAAATAGTGATAACTTGGTGCACCAAATTGGAGTAGAGGTTGGGTCAATAGCCTCTGAAGGAGGGCAGGCCATATACCCTTAAGCATGAGTCCTGGAACTGGGGGAAAACAAACAGTATGAACAACTAAACAAAACACTCCTTCCTCCTCTCTCTTCCTATCTCCTTGCCTAATCACCTGATTGCAAATTGCTTTAAAAAAATAGGTGTAACTTTTCACACCCCAAGTAGCCAAGGTAGAATTATTACAGGGGCACTCACTTTTGTCCCTATTTCTTCTGCTTCTATAAATTCATTCTTTTAGATTGACCATCTGGAGAAAGAAGTAATTCATTTTGCATTTTCATTTGATCTGAAGATGAAAGTTAATAACCTCTATTTTGTGTCTGACTGTAGAATAAAGAACATTTCCTCATATATACTGTCAACATCCACAAAACCTCTATTTTGTATTGTTTGTTTCATAACTTCAAAAGTTGTGTGTAGTTATTTCAAATGACTTGATGCTTACTCTGATTCTTAGCTTTATTTTTTCGCTGACATTGCTTACTATCCATGGAATTGTTTTATCTACATACATGCACATACATTGTATTTTGGGATCTAACCTTTATTAAAGTTCCATCTCTCCCATAAAGCCTTCAAAATCACAGCTATTATTTTGTGAAAGTGGACATGCTGGATGGATTCTCTGTATGTGATTGGGCACCTGCTCCAGAACCCAGAGGTGCATTTCCTGAGTTAAAATGCTTAAACTGCAGAGATGGTCACTGACAAAGACCCCATTCTACATCTTTGAGTGTTTTCCACTGGGGATGAAAAAGTAAAGCAAAAGCAGTCATGGGTTGGAGACTGAAAGAACTGCCCACCCTGGGATCATGCTTCTTTATTTGGGTTGTAAGAGTTTGACACACACCCATCCCCACACACCAACATGCCTTCAGAGCCTCCTTCTGCATCAGGAAGGATTGAATGACTTTTTCCCTACTGCCTTCTTAGGGAGTGTAGACAAAAATATTCCTGGGACCCCTCTCCCTTCCAGAAGAAACTTTGAATAGTTGCAAGTCAAAACATATTTTACCTAATTCTTTTAAGAGCGCATATTAGAATGTACTGATTTGCATAGGCAGGTGCCCCTCAAGGCCATCTACTAGATAAAGACAGGAGAAAAGCCTTTCTAAATATTCCCTAAGGCTCCTGTAACATTCACGTTTTATGTCCCTCTGTACTTGCCTCTCAAGACTCTAGACAGTAAGCCAAAGGGCCTGAATACAAACCACTTTTGTAACTTTAGGTGCCAGTCAGACCAGCTACTCAGAAGCTATTATGAGCTATAAAAAGCCCACCCAAGTCTGTAGTGGTGAGCAATCTGCATAGAGGATCCTGGCTGATTATTACTAGAGTCCAATGCTCATATTAACTAACTAATAAACACATGATTAAACGTAATAGTTTCTGGAATTTATTTTAACTCTAGTTATCAGCATCATTGGAACCCAAATTTCATGATCATTTTTCCCAGCACGAAAAATGCAGTCATGAGACAGGTTAGTCAGGCAGGAAAACACAAATCGCTGGCAGACAGAATGGGGCTCTGGCCATTTGTTGTTTCAGAAACTCGAGTTTAGTTGAGGGTCAAAATAATTCTGAAAATTGGCCAAAGTTGACCTGCGACTAACTTCTGACCCAGTTATGAAACCTGAAGGCATTACAATAGAATTACCATACTTAACCACCCTGCCACCTGCCCCGGGCCCACCTACCCACTACCCCCACTTTTCCCAGCCTGCTATGGACGCCATCTTGCTTCCTTGTTTCAAGGAGACCTTACAAATTCAATGATTAGCAAAATAATAAACAGTTTGTCTCCTGTTTTCCTTCCTTGAAATTTGTTTAGAACCAAATATATTACTGTGAACAAACAACCCTGAATCAAGGCTCTAAGATCAAAAGCCAAACTTGCCCTGCACCACCCTTAAACTGGTAACAAACATTTACTCTAAGAGCAACATAAAATGCAAATAAAAGACAGGACCCCAGGAAAAGTAGCCAGGATAATTCTCCAGCTATCCCACTCTCAGGATAAATGACCTCATCCTCTGACAAGTAATCCCTAGTATCTTCCTCTAAAAGACAGGTCACCACCCTGTTATCCATCATCTATCTAAACTATTACAGACTTCTCTCTCTCTCTCTCTCTCTCTCTCTCTCTCTCTCTCTCTCTCTCTCTCTCTCTCTCTCTCTCTCTCAAATCACACCTATTTAACATCTCATTAATTTTAACAGACCCTAACTTAATAGTTGGTACTGTTAAAAAAATAAAACTCACCTGAATAAATTTAGAGTTCTCACTGGCTTCATGGACAGGGCAATATCCCACTTAGCAAGTAGAAAGTCTATGCAAGGAGTGGTACAAAATGGAAAGATTTATACTCACAAAGAGGGTAAAAGGTTATTAGCAAAAGCAAAGAAAGATTACTTCATGCTAAGCCAGCTTTCCTTAAGAAAATGCAGAGTTTAATCTTGCAGATTATCTCCCTCGTAATGGCCAAGAAATTTCAGATTGATTGGTTTAAATGTTCACTTTTGAAAGAAACTGAAACTGAAATTAGGTTCTGTATTAAGTCTTGGTGGGGCTTGGTGTGACTCCATTTGGAAACTTTTATTTCCTTTTTTTAACAGTAGTAACAGAAAAGCTGTTTTAATTATTAAAATCTCTCTTGAACTTTCTGCAAAGGTTTATTCCTTATTTCATTGGTACATTTACTCAAAAAACAAACTTTGATCATCTAAAAAGCACCATGAACTCTGCAAGTTACTGTGCATACACTGTTGAATAAGAATTAGAATCTACTTTGAAGTTGCTTTCAACTATAGGAGAAAGAAATATTAATCAACAATTACAAAGACGTAGCTAATTACCTGGATAGAAGAAAATATGAAAGATGTTTTAAGCATACTGATGATGCAACTAGAGCATCTTGAATTATCAGAGAAAGAGTACCCTAGAAATGAGAACAAAACCAAGTTTTCAGTGAATAAATAGGAGATAAATCAGATGAAGAAAGTATAAGGAACAAGAGAGATCAGGGCAAAAAATTATCCAGAGCAAAGGTGCTTTGGAGTGAGAACATGCCTCACTGATATTGCTGTAATTGTTGTATAAGAGTGGTATATGGCAGAGAACATACAACAGTGTTAAAGAGATATAGTTGCACAGGTAGGTAAGCCCAGAATTGATATACTTCTTTTGTCATTTTTGCATCTATGGCATACTTTTGTTCTCAAATATATTTGTTATATGTTCAGTTCTTTTGCTAATCTATTTGTGCCTTGAAGTCAGAATTCTATCTTAATCACACTTCAGTGTATTTCTTCTAGCATAGTGTGCCATATTCAGTATATATTTTGAATTGCTTTCTGCATATTAAATGCCCAAAATGATTTACTGTACAGCCATGGAACTATTTAGCTATTGTTTAAGGTCAGTATTTGAATCAAAATTTCTAATTTCTATAAAATGTTGAACCAATGTAATGAATTGACATGAAAGAGGCTACATTAATGCATTTAAAGTAGCATAACTGTTTCTTTGTTATAAGAATATTAAGCCTGGTTAACATGCTTTGTACATATTTCTATCTTTATAAGCAACATATGATCATGACAAGTTAATAAAAAGTTATAAAACGAATATAACAGTCTATATTTGGACTAGGTATTTATTTTATTACTTTCTCCTTCTAACTCTTGCTGTTTTAAATTCAGCAACCAAACTTCAAGAAGTTCTTTTGTGGCAGCTCCACTATTAATCTACTGCTCTATACACATTGAAGCATGGCTAAAATTTTGGTAAGGTAATGATACATATCAGTCTAAAGTTCTGTGGTTTCAATAATACAATATTTAAAGAGTTAGGGCAGAGATCACGACTTACTGCTTACTGAAGACTAAGTTCACTGCTTTGCCAATGAGAGACACTCAACATATATTTAGTGAGATGAAACAAATGCCAATCAGATTATTTTGGATTCTTATGAGTAGGGACTGTCTTTGTCAACAATTCCAATATTTCAACACACCTGAGAAAAATTCATTTCTGTGACAAATCTAAAATTAAAGTGGGAGATCCAGCTTGTTCCAGACCACATAAACATTAAGTCATCACAAAAATAATTTATTTTTGTAAAAATTAATCGAGATGGTTCCAGAAAATATTTATTTTGATTCTTTTCTTTTTGTTGCCAAATTCTCAAATCTTTTGGTGGGTTCTCCTTGTAGCCTGTTTTCCAGTGCCCTTAAAAGTCTGATTTATTCACTGTGCTGTGTCACTTAAAGGTTTCCAATGGAGCAATGTGCACTCCCTGTTCTACAATTAACATTTTTGTATGACAAAACATTCCTCCAGCTGGGAGCACAAAATGATGAAGATCACTCCAGATAAATATTCCATTACCATGAAAGAATAGTCAAGAAATCAGGAAGGGTGAATGGAGAATTTGTGAGGCGACTGTTCTAAGTATGAAAAGCTTTCATTCCTGTACTAACACTTATTGGATACTTGTTATGATTCAGCATATTGCAAGTGGAACATATTATGAAATACATAGATTCTACGTAATTCACAAGTACCAGCATATGTTTAACTTTTTCAGCAACCTTGTAAGGTAGACACTTTTATTATATTCATTTTATAAATGAGAAGCCCAAGGCATCAAAGAGTTTAAGAAACTTGCCCAAGAGTGAAACCTTATGGCTCAGGCGCTACGGTGCAGGACATATAAAGACCAAGGACCTGGATTTGAGACCCAGGGCTAGGGAAGGGGGAAAAGGAGAAACCTGCCCAAGGTTACATCACTGGTGACTGGCAGAGCTGAATCAAATTTAAGTAGTCTGGATTCAGAGCTCAGGTTCCTAACCACTTCATTACGTAACAAAACGCTTGGAAGTAAGTTTTCTGTTTGAAACTCTCATCAGATAGAAGGGATACTGATGAATTTGATAGTATCCCTGCATTCAAGGAGCTCATATTGGTGCAATTAAAACTACTATATATAAACCAGTCATAGTAGGAGTGAATGCTTTATACAAATCACTTTTTTAAAAAATTTTAGATTCTTTATGCATTTTTACTTTAAAATACAAAAGTAAATAAAACATTTACTCTAAGAGCAACATAAAATGCAAATAAAAGACAAAAAATAAAGTTCTCAGAAGTTCATCAAAAATGAATTATCTTATTCCTCATGTTCTTCAGACTGTCTCAAATACCTAGAATCCTTTTCTATTTGACTTTTCCCAGCTGCTTACCTTAGTTGTGTAGTAAAGAGCTTGGTCTTGGCCAGGAAGTATTAATCTGGTCTGTGACTTCGGATTCTGGGAGTTAATCTATGTCACAATTAATAGGATTGTTTTTGCTCAGGGTGTAGGCTGATCACACTAGATCTTAGAGTGATGTTAGCCACACCCAGTAAACATGAGGTAGTTACTAGTCCTGGCAGAAAGAACTACCATATGATTTATTGGTGGGGGCAGGTATTTTGGGTCATGCAGTAACAGGAGACCCAGAGGCCAGCTTGCGCAGTTAGTCAATAATGTTTACAGGATGAAATTTCTGAATACTGATACTCAGATGAGCTTCCTTGGTTGGTAATACTCCATATGTATTGTCGTTGATCAATAGGAAGCTAACACATCCTAAGGACAACAAAATTTTGTGCTTGTAATCTTCAGAGTCTTTTCTCAATCCTTCTCTTCCTTTGTCTGATTTTTATCTGTGTCTTTTACTTGTAATAAACTCTACTGTGACTATACAAGCTTTTAGTGAGTTCTATGAGTCTGTCTAGTGAATAACTGAACTCAAGTGTAGTTTGGTGAACTCCTAAACTTACAGTTGGTTTCAGAAGCGAGAATAGTCTTAGGGACTAATTTTGGAAAATCGTTATATGATAGATAGAGAGATAGATAGATAGATAGATAGAGAAATAGAGAAATATACATAGACATAGATATACATATACATATATGCATACATAATACAGAAATTAATTTTGGGGGATAATCCTGAAATAATTGTTTCAATACACATAATTTGTCTCTTCTTGGCTATAAGTATGTTTCTCTATAATTCCTATGAAACTAGTTTTCACATGAAAATTTCTCTTACAGCAAGTTTTCGAAAACTGAAATTTTGTTCTTTTTCATTTTAATTTTCATATCTCTGTCATTTGGTCTGTATGAGTTTATTTGTTGTTGTTTTAATAGGTTTATTGATATGTAAGTTATATAATATAAAAATCATATATTTAAAATATGTATTTAAATGACTTAACATATTTACATATTAATTATGATTATATATTACTTGTGCTTTATATAAAAAGTTTCTAGTAATGTAACATGGGAACAAAGCTTCATAATTTGATTTCAATGATTCTTAGATACCAAAAATTTGAATTATAGTATTCACTATATTCTGGTCATACAACATAAAAAAAAGGTAATTCTTTCTTTCTTTTGATAGGTGCTCTGATTGTATTGGCCTCTATATTTCTTAGAAATCTTGTTTCCTGTTTTATCATTACAGTTGTCATATTGTGTCACCTCATTTTTAGCTTTTTGTCTTTCGTTAAGACTTTTTCTAGCTTAACAGTGGACACTCTCATTTTTAAAATGTGCTAAAACTCAAGGAAGATGACTATATTAGAAACAACTCTTCAGATGTGTGAAATTAATCAGATAAGGTTTGATAAACTTTCACTTTTTTCATGTTTTTTAAGAATTGCAACAACTGCCTCCTAGGTGTGCCCTGCTCAGTAGTTCTTCTGAGATATCTGCAGAGAATTTAGTCAAAGAGTCATAATTTTCAATTTTTAGACTTGTTTTTCCTTGTAGCTTGTTGCAGGACTTGTCAGCTAGTAAAATTGGAAGCATCAAACCTTTTACTCCCTTTGCTTAAGTTACTTTGATGGATTACTCCGGGATATGGATATGAAAGAAGAGTTACACTTCTGTCAGAAATTGGCTTGGCATTACAGCACATGTTCCTGTACTAGAAAAATAGCATCGTGAGTTTTTTGAAATACCCTCAAGTTTATATTTGACCTACGTTTTCCAGAAGGTGATTTTTTTTCTTCAAAAGACAGTTTCTTTCCCCACAATGGGAAAAAGAACCAGCAGTTTCTCATAAATATACCATAAGCTGCAATGTAATTTATGACAAAAGTTATTCCTTTTTTTAATTTCACTAGCTCTATCCTAACCAGCATACTGTTTACAATCCCCTTGGTCATTATTTTAGTCTTGTAACTCACAGAATTCAATATCTCTGTTCAAAATAATGCACACTGCTGCCACAATCAATTTTCTAAAATATAATTGTTATCATGCTTTCCCTGGCTCAAAATCTTTACTGGGTCCCTATTTCCTTTAAGATAAAAGTAAATTACCTTAAGCAATATTCAATGGGAGTGTAAATTGTAGAGATAGGAATTTGAATCCCTACTCTGGTTACTTTGCAATTTTGTGATTGGGAGGCTATTGTGTATCTATGCAAGTCACTTTCTTTTTTGACAAAATTGACTGCTCTTTCAAAGATACTGAGAAAGTTAATGAAACTAGTTTTTGTCCCATTCCTGGGAAACAATAGGTGCAAATTAAATACTTTCTGCATGTACTGAGCTTTGTTTTCAAATATTTCATTTATCTTACATCAACTCCTAATTTGTATGATATATATGTATATCTATGTAGATACACATATGTATATACATATATTCCACAAACATCTATTGTGTGGTATGTATAGCATCAACTTCTCTGGGTTGCTTTACATGAAAAAGACTTGTTATTGCCCTCAAAACATTTAGTAGAAAAAGAATAATATCAAGTTAATGAAAACTGACATGAAGAGATGCGGCTGGGTTTATGAAACATAGAGGTGGCGGACTGGATGATTGACAGATGATGGAAGGAGGACTGCATGATGGAAGGAGGACTGCAGAATGGAGAACCCTAAGCTTTATGGAGGTAACATCAGTTGTTAGATGGTAGTTCTTCAACTGGTTTTCTTTTTGTCTTCAATAGTTATATTTATTATTTCTTTTCTTCATACTGCTATATTCATTTTAGGGTAATGAACTGCATCTCAGTCTACATTTCACACCACACCCACCACCAGAGTTCCAAGGTCCTTTACCACCACCATTTTTTCTCTTACCTTCTCTCCCTGCTCCTTTTTTCTGCTGGATGTCCTCTTCAGTCAAACTGGAAATTTCTTAAGCTCACAGATCATGGTTAGAACTATTTAAATCCACCACAGTGATTTCTGTGTAAAAAAGATACTCAATAAATATTTAATGAAGGAGTAAATGCTTGTAGAGAAGAAGCAATTTGGGGGTGAAGGAGGTCTGTCAGGGGTCAGTGGTTTTCCTTGCTATTAGTTAATCAGTTTAGTCTCATTATGTAATACCAAGGTTTAAATATTCAGCCCTTGATGAATAGTTACTTTAAAAAACTTTTACAGACTCACATATTTTTATGTTAGTCATTTTAATTCTCTCTCCTGGTGCTGTAAAAATGCCAAAAATATTTGAGTTTTATTTTTATTTTTTTCCTTAATAGTGCAAAATGAAAAAAGATTCAAAATGGATACAGGATTGGGAGGAGAAAAATCTCACTAATAGTTTATTTACATAAAGGGAAGTTGTATTTTAAATGTAATGATATTTTGAGATAAACTGGAAAAAGGTATTTACTGTGGCCTTCTAATGCATATGTATGTGCATGCATATACACATATAAATAAATGTATGTATATTACTAAATTAGTGAGGTTTGTTAAATTATTATTGCATATTAAATTATAAAACCATGTGATCCATTAGAGGTTTGAAAGAGATTCTTAAAAATCAAGTAATAGATGTGCTTTCTAATTTTCTATATTGTGTTACTTCAAGAGAAACAAAAGGACTGAAATATAGATCTATTAATTCTTGGTAGGAATTTTAGCAGGTCATGTAGAAAAATGTGGAGATGATGAAGGAATTAACATAACTCTTGAATGTTAGAGACCGAATGTTGGAAGGCCACTGAACATGGCAGTAACTGCGAGTGGTATTTGAATCATTGCCATTGACTATCTTCTGAAAGAGCAGAAACATATTTTCATTACCACATATAATTTTTGTCACTCTGTGACACTGTTCACCAGACAACAAAGAATGATTGTCACCATGTGTAACTAACAACTAGAACTCAGGCCATTGTGCTTGTAAATGATGAATTAAGGTGAATACGGTATTATTTCTCTGTTACCGAAGAGTCTACTGTGGGTTAACAGACATGTGAACAGATAATTAAAAGAACTGGTGATGATGCATCAAGCAATGGTGCAGAGATATTTTTCTGCTGAGTCAACATTTGGTCTCATAGTGTCTCTCAACAGTGGTCTAGACAGTAACTCTGCAGCACTTAGTGTTGGCATGTGAACTGAGGCTATATGCAATTAGAAAGACTTTCTTGTTACACAGTGGCAAGGAAGCATAGACCCTCTAATCTGATCTTTTCGAGGCTACCTATTCCAAGTCATGATTTTGACAAAGCTATTTGACTAAATAACCAAAATCTGCAGACATTGAAGGTAACATAAATGTAAACCCTTTGAAATCAGTTCAAGTAAATTGCATAAATCCTTTTGTAAATGCCAATTTCTTATTAAGAAAGTTAGGGCACAGATAGCTAAATGAGAAATTACTTGCTATATTTACAAAGGGGCATTCATTATTTTACATTACCAATATCTTCACCATTTTTTTCCTCTCTTAGAAACTGCACCAAGCAGTTGGAACAGTTGATACAGTGGTAATGTTTTCCCCTCCATTCGACATCTGCCAAACACACAGACACTGAATTTCCCTCACAAATACCCTTAATAGAAAATTATCTAGAATTCATTTTCACAGTTATATTGAAGAAAGGTAGATGCTGTACTGGGTCAAGGCCAAGAGCACCTACTAAATCCATTTCTGCTCTGCTGTGCATGACCCAGGTAAGGCTTCAGGCCAGGTGTCAAGCTCAGAGATGTCCTCAGAGAAAAGAGTTCCTGCCCAAATATAGATGACCCCTCTTAACTGTATTTTTATTGCAATAGAAAATAGAGTTTTGAGTTGTAAGATTTTGTTTGAAGTAATTTGCTCTTTCCTAGGCTGAGTGCCAAGGAAAGAAAAGATTCCAGGCGATTCTAGGCATGAGAGGCAGAATTTATAGAGCAATAATTCTAGGAGGTGAGAGAATTAAGTAGAATTCTTGGCTCCTACTAGGTTCCTCATAGTTTTTACTGTATGTGTGAATGAAAGCATAGTTGCTGTCTGAATTCAATTAAAATTCTTATCTTCCTTGACAGTCAAAACAGAATCACTTTTGCAGTCCAGAAGACATAAGATTGGAATGAAAGAACTATATTTTGGTTTCAGTCTTAATAATATGGAATCCTCTAAATGATTTAACTAAAATTTACCTTATGCTTTACTTTTTTGACAGAGTAATATGGGGATTTTTACATTTCTAATTTAAAAAGAAGGAAAAAACACCTAATTTAAGTGTCTGTCACTGTCATTAATAGGCAAGTCTCAATGGAATCACCTGGAGACTTTTATTGATCCTAATCCTAGATCTTGACCCCTATATACTGAGACTCATTTGATTATGCCGAGTGTTATTTACTCCTTAAATACTTACCAGATAATTTTTTCAAAATGCATGGTGATGATGATTTTTTGCTTTTTATAGTATTATTGAAGTTATATCAAATTATAAAATTACATAATTTTCAAGTCTGCACCACTATAAATCAGCAGCTACATATACTGTATAAAGTTCACTACTAAAAGTTCAATTTTAAATGCTTACCAGGTAATTCTGATATGTCTCTCAGTTCAGTCACTCATCCTATTCGTCCGTGTCTTGAAGAGGTCATTTGCTATAATTGATTTGGCTCTTATGAGTTTTTCCACTGTCAAAAATAATGCACTTTTAAGTCAAAATAATCATTTTACTAGTTCCAAATAGTCTCTGCATATGTCACCTGGCAGAGAACAAAGATATCTGTGTGCTAAACTATTCTAATCATAACATCACATATTAAGTATGTTTTGTAACATCACCTTCACCAAGATTAAGGAAAACATACACACAGCTATGCAACAGGTATTTCTGCCCATTTATTGAACACTCATATACCAAATACAGGACTGGGGTTTTGCATTCATCCTCTCATGAATCTTGTAGAACCGAAGGAAAACCATCCACATGAGAGTAAAAGAAGCTGTTAAGATCTTCCTTCTTAATAAACCACTATCATTTGCATCTGGTGGGGTAGACCACCTTTTCCCTGACCCCAATGCAAAAGTTAATCTGCCAGGAATTTTCCACAGTACTAGGAGGCTGCAGCTATGTCCTGCTCTACAGAGACTGAAGCTTTGTCCTGTTACCGTGATCAAGGACAAACAAGCATCACCTCCCTACTCTGCAGCTGTACATAACTGATAAGATTTGCTAGTAGAAACCACATGTAGCCAAGGAGATGAATCATTATCCCAGAGTATAAAAGGAGCTCCCCTAGACCCCCCATTACTCAGCTTTGGGTAACAATACCTCTGGGCCAGCACCGGTGCTTGAATAAAGTGCCTTTACTCTACCTTTGAGTGCTCAGCTGCCAGTCTTCTCACCATCTGGAGGCTCTGCCATAACACTGGCAGAGTGTGAAAGGCAGACTAGGGACTAGGAAAACTTTCTAGTAAAAAACAGGTTTCAGCATGTTCTGATTGGAGGTTATAGGTAAGACAGACATGGCAGTGGGCTAACTTAGCAACAGAAATTAATATAGAGACCATATTTGGTGTTTTGTGGTTTTATCTTGAGTGGGAAAGGGGGCAAAATTAAAGAAAGTAGCAATTGTGGGCCAAGCCGTGAACGTCCTGGGCTGACTGCTACAGAGATTGTGGTTCAGTTTCCAGGACTGACTGCAGAGAGGTTGTGAGTCAGATTGCTGTCCTCATACATGGTCTGAACATGTTCTGCTTGTGATATTGTCTTTTTGTAACTCAGTATTCACAAATAACTGTCAGGTATGTTTTATCCTCTCCATTTTAAATCACTAAGAAGCATAAGGGGCATAGAAAAAGAAAATAAGTTTTTCTAGACCATAAGTTTAAGTAAATGAAGAAACTGGTATTTGAAATGAGGTCCAACTGACTGAAAATCTATACTCATAACCACTACTTTACCTATTTTACAATAAAATAATAATAATGCATTATATCTATACCTAGCTCCAAGAATTTTTGCCTTTGCTTTCATTTTTCAGATGTCTAATGTAAGATGAAACATTACCAAATACAAAAAAGCTAAGTGTTGGAATATTATATTTTTAAAGCTTATAAATTTTAAAATAAAGAATTTTTAAGGTTTTTTTTTAATTCAGTATCTTTCAGAATGAAAGGTTTATATTTTAATTTTCTTAACTGCCTAATATTTTTGTTTAGGATCAAATTTGTCTAACTGTAGAAAAGCCTGTTATATTGTGAATAGTTTTCTCTTTAGAAGATTATCAGGCATATAGCAAAAAGTAGACTAATGGAAAAATTCTAGAATTTAAAAAGGAAAGAAGAACCTTCTTTTAACTGCTCCATATTTTCATCATAATCTTAGAAAACTCTTCATTTTTGCTTCTTTTGTAACCAGAAAATTTAAATTTTTCTATTTTTTACAAAGTATTCATTTCCTCGCATTATTTAATTATCTGTTCACGGGAGCGATCGGTAGATATGTTTTATACAACTATCTGAATTCTCTTTTTAATATGTTTAAGGGTCCATTTTTGTAGGCAACAGAGAAATGTAGACAAAGGAAGGAAATTCTGGTTCAATTCATAAATTCTTGTTGAACTTGACAACTCAAAAATACTAGTGTGGTCATTGAAAATTCTGTTGACTTTGAAATTATCTTTTTAATAACAATATAAATAAAGAGATCAAGCAGATATCATAATTAATAAATGAAATAAGATAAAGATAATTCCATTTGATTTGATGTGTTTATCCTTTGATCATCCTATTTATATTATATGTACAACACATATCAAATAAAGACATAAATGCATGTACAATTCCTATCTTCAGTTCTAATTGGCAAGCAATATTCAAAATGATGATGATATTTACCCAAATAACAAGAAATATGACTAAGTGGAAAACTTTAGAATCCTGAGTTTCATGTATTCTTTAAGTTTCCCAATATTCACAGGACAGGAAGAAAGGTTTTAGGGTTTTTCCCACAGTCAGAAATTTAGGTAGTACCCTGATATCTCTCTTCTCTTTCTCTCCCTCTCTTCCTTTTT
This sequence comes from Solenodon paradoxus, assembly GCA_004363575.1. Taxonomy (NCBI): domain Eukaryota; kingdom Metazoa; phylum Chordata; class Mammalia; order Eulipotyphla; family Solenodontidae; genus Solenodon; species Solenodon paradoxus. The sequence continues at coordinate 54,921 of RJWH01000910.1, forward strand.
CTCTTTCTCCTCACCTTTGACAAATGCCTTTCAGATATAAGAAATGTAGTTATTACTATGCAATCTGAAAACTTTCCTCTATTCAGGACTTTCATTGCCTAGTTGTTCATCATAGCATTTTGATAAATATGATTCTATGTTTCAAAAGAATGTGTGTCTCTACTTAAGGGTGCATTCTTGGGACAATGAGCTTTAAACTGCTTTACATATTCTGTAGCTTCTTTTGGACAGTGTGTATATAGACAATTTCTAAATCTTTTTGTTGACATTGAAGCAAACACAGCAAAGGAAGACATGCAATTCTAGTATGAGAATTTTCTGTGGATCCCTGTCATCCTTTCCAACCCAATAATTGAATAGCCACAGCCGTTTTATTACTTACACTCCAAAGTGGTTTCTGCTTTAGCTACTGAAGTGAGCAGGCCATGTTTCTTGGCATCATTTTATCTAAATGCTATTTATACCCTTTCCTATGCATAAATCCAGATATGTTTATAAAAATATGTCTATGAAGAAAATAAGCATCTACTTTATTAATGCATATTTGTCACTATCTGTGTGGGTTTATGTCTTGAGGGAAATACAGGCTCTGTTTTAGTTCTCCCCCTACTTAACCTCCCTCATCTAATTCTATCATTTCTTTTCCAAAGATTTTATAAAGACATTCTCATATTTTAAGCCAGATCTATCGTACTTGGCTTATGAGTAAGGAGTTTGTGCCACTTTGTTCTGGTTGTGTTTATCTTGATATTTGCAGGGTTTTTTTTTTTCCATTCCCAAAGAATAGTAGCTATAAATGTGTCTCTGTATTCTTTTCTCCCAAGAAAGCATGAGATGATGTAGATTGGATATTTATTTACCACCTCTATGTGTGAACTTTTCTGATTTCCATACCAGAAACTTCAGGGACTTCGACTAATTTCTTAAGAGAACTAAAGTCTTTGTAGATAGAAACACAACCACTGATGAAAAATGTTGTCTCTTTTAATTCTTTGTAAATTGATAAATCCCTACTTAGACTAACCAAATAAATTTGTTTTCTTTAAGTATCAAAATAAATAAGAGTAGGATAGAGGTTACATTTGCAGTGCTACATAAATAATTTAAAAGCAACACAATAAAGCATAAATATTTATGATCTGTTTTTAAATAAATTATGTGTTAGGAAGACTCACTCCATAAATTAAATGACTATATAATGTCATTTAAAAATGTTGTTTCCTATTGGCACTTTTACTTAGAAAATTGTTGAAGATCTCTGATTTGTTTTGGATTTGTTCTCTGTTGGTGAAAATTTTCATCAATATCTATTTACTCTGAAGCAACCTAATGATTTTCCTTGTAAAACAAATTTTTATCTATATGAGCTTCAGAGAAATGACTAACATGAGGACAAATTAGGTAACATTTGAATCTAGTCCAAATAAAAATCTTCAAGTAAATACCAGTTACTCCTTTTTATCTCTATAACAGAAATATGTAAGACTGCAAAACATTACAACATTATCTAGAGTGGAAAACTCAAGAAATACATTTCAACAGCAAGATAGAAGAAAACATTTGCAACTACACAATAAAATGAATTATAAAGCCAATAAGAATTGTGACATCAGAGAAAGGAAAAGTCTCGTGCATGATAAGACTGGACACCTAAACCCCAAGAGTGCATATGTCGTTTGTTGGATCAAATGTCTTTCTGTTTCTTGGATTTATAACCAATTCATTGAGGCATAATTGATATATAAAAAAAAAACCCTGCACATATCTAATGCATATAACTTGATGAATTTAGACATAAGCAAACATCCATGATACCATCACCCCAATGTAGGTAATAATGTGGGTACCTGGCACTGATGAGTGCAGACTTTGTTCTGGAAAGAATTCGAGGGGAGACCCTAGTCCAAATACCACGTGGCAAGTTTATTAGAAAACAACTAAACAGAAGTGACGCATGCAGCTTGAGGCTACAGGAGCCAGAGAGAGAGTTGTTAAAATGGAATCTCTTATATATGGAGGAAAGGGACCTCTCTTTGGGAGTATCCAGGGTAGAGGGGTAACTAGCGGGTGTGTCCCCAGTTCAGGTTGCTAGGGAAGGATTTCAGGTTTTCCAGCCAGCCCCTTCTCTCCTATCCCTCATCAGGTAATAGTTATACCCAACACCTTCAAAAGTTTCTTTGTGTCCATCATTTTGTTTTGCTGTTTCAATAGAAATATTTTGTTGTTGTTGTTCACAATGCTATATTCATTTTAGGAGATTGAAATTGCATCTCAGTCTATATTTCACAACACTCCCACCACCAGAGTTCCAGTGTCCTTCACCATCACCTTTCTCCCTCCCTGTACTCTCTCCCCAACCCACAACCACAGTCCTGTGTCCTGGGATTTGTGTGATCTTTTGTTTCATTTCATTATATTCCACATGTGAGTGAAATCATCCTGCATTTCTCTTTTTTCTTTTATCCATAGCTTTTTAACTTTTTTTTTGTTTAGCTTTGTAGTAAGAATAATCATCATGATGAGATCTACTTTTCAACAAATTTTAGGAGGAAAAGTACAGAATTGTTGACTGTAGACCCTGACTATAAATCAGAACTTTAGTTCATCTAAATTATCTTACATAACAGAAACTTTACACCCATTGAATAAATCCTGATCTCCCTATTCCCCAACCCCTGGCAACAACTGCTCTATTTTCTGATTTTATGATTTTGACTACTTTAGATACCTCATGTAAGTGGAATCCTGTAATATTTGTCCTTCTGTGACATGCTTATTTCACTCAGTATAATGTCCTCTAGATGCATCCATATTTGAAAATGGCAGAATTTCTTTTTTTAAAGGTGGAATAATATCCTATTGTCTGTATATGCTTCATTTTCATAAGGCATTTATATGTACATGAACATTTGAGTTAATGCCATAGCTTGTTTATTAGGAATAGCACTGTGATAAACATAGAATTAAATATCTTTTAGAGATGTGATTTTAATTTTTTGAGTAAATACCCTAAAGCAAGAACATATGCACCTCTATTTTTATTTTTTTATTGTTTTCATATTGATTGCACCATTTTACTTTTCCATCAACAAAATGCAAAAAGGTTCCACTCTCCCCACATTCTTGTCAATATTTATATATACATATATAATTATACTTTAATAAACTTTATGTATGAAATATGTTAAAATAAGTTGAATCTCCCTAACAAGGTTTAGGCAATAGCTCATTATGGTTTTTACCTGATGATCAAAGTATTAAACATTCTTTCATATACCTATTAGCCTTTTGTACATCTTTGGCAAAGCAGTAATAAATTTGCTGCTTCAAACTAAAACACTTCTGCACAGCAAAGGAAATAATCTACAGGGTAAAACTTAAGCATTAAAGAATGGGAAAAATATATGCAATGAATGTGCATGTGTGTGTGTATGAGAGAGAGAGAAAAAGAAAAGGCTTAATCCAAAAAATGAGTAACTCCCATAATTCAATAGCTAAAGCAATTATAATTAAAAATGGGCAAAGGACTTTAATAAATGTTTTGTGGATTCTTTTGTAATTGGCTGCAGTATATCCTCAACTAGTTACACATACATGAGATAAAAATTTTGAGTCCTTGAATTTTATAAATGTTTTATTCCCTTATTACTTTGATGTAAATATAATTTACTAGTAATAAGAAACATTATGAGAAAGGAATCAGAATACCTGTATTCATCTTCTCTCTGAGATGACTAAGTTGATAGCCTTGAGAATGTTACTTATCTTGTGCTTCCATTTATTCACCTGAGAGATGCCATTATAATGGTGTCTACTTCCAAAGATTAAGTCAGTTAATAGATGAGGAACACTTAAGAGAACCTGGCACATTATGTGCTCAATATACATATTAGCTGTTAATTGTATATGGCTAATGGGTACTAGCCTGAAATCATTTTTTATCTTTCTTCTCTGGTCTACAGTATGCAATATTACAAATAACAATTATGATCTGATTCTATAGTTTTACAAGTAATTCTTGCTCCTCAATTAATTTCTGTGATTTCTCTTTGTCATCTAAGTACTAAAGTATCTTGTGAATGTGTCTAAGAGTTGTAGCTTTTTACAGTCATCATTCCCAGATCTTTGTAGACCCTTTTGTAACCTTGTGATCTGAAGACTTGAATCTTTATCTATTTTGAAGAATTTTTATATTTGTATTAAATATTATTCTAAATGTTTTTCTTTTCTATTTTGTGTTTTCTATGTTTTTGTCCAAATATTGAGGTGCTGGAAATTGACCTCACATTCATATAAATGAAATATCAAAAAGTATTATCCATAGATATTTCTTAAAAAAACATCTTGGTAATAATGTCTAATCAATTGAGACTTTCTAGTCGATTGAGATATTAATCTAAACAGATTTTTTAAATTCTGCAATATGTGTTTTGCTAGCATATGCTAATCATAGTCTAGATTGAAGGACAATTTTGTACATGGCAAATAATGTTTTAATTCTCATAAATCTCAATGAAGAAAAAAACTATATTGGTTCAAATCAAATAGCTCAAAAGTCTTCCTGTGCAAATATATATGGTAAGTATTAGATTTACTTTAAATATAAAATTGTACTGAATGCATACTATGTAACTATAGTATTGGGAAAATTGTTGCATTACATCAAAATGATAGCAATATAACTATAATATAATGACTACATTTTATAGTATATTAAAGTGCAGGTTAATAAAGCATTAGCAGTGATAGACTGGAGGACTGGAATAAAAGGAAATCTTAGTTAACAGGTTTTATCAACTCTGGCAGACAGGAGTAATAAATTTTGTGTGTCCCTTAATTTGATATGAGAAAAGAAGAATGAACATTACTTTAAGGTTTTTCTTTTCTCTTCTAAAAGAATGAAGCATGTTGATAAAAAGCATACAATATGTAGTTCAAATTAATGTGTAAAAAAAAAAATACCACATAAAAATAAAGAATACAAGTTGAAAAGCAATAGATAAAACATGTCTAATAATACTAAATATATAAATAAATCTATTGTAATTTGTCAAAACATAAACTCTAACAGCACATTATGCAGAAATATCTGTACTAAAGTGACCATGAGAAATACAAGATGTAAAGCATATTTGTGTATGTGTTAGAACTGCAAAGGCCAAGTAAGCTTTTGATATTTTCAATTCCCCTCACAAATCTGGGCCCAATCTTGAAGGGGTTGGAAATAGCAAGAAAATTTTAATTGTATAAAATTTAAAGTTTTGCTATATTTCTGCTATGTTAAAATGAGACTTTAATATCTGAGACTGTTTGAAGAAAGGATTGGACATACATCACTACCAAAGACAGGGAAAGAGTGTGAACATAGTTTGCAAAAGACTTTGTGTGACTAACTAAAGTTTTCTGCTTATACTCTACATATTCTAGATTACTATGTGCACATGTACACACCTATATATGTATATGTATTTATAATGAATTTGTATGTATGAGAGGAATAAAAATCAGAACAGTAACCAATGATAATAATATGGACTAAAAGTAGAAAAATATATATACAAATTTAATTCCTTGTAATTTTAACAAAATTGATGAATTCTTAATAAGACAAGAAAGAAAAAAGCAAAATATAATAGCAATATCAAGATTTTAAAGACAAGTTATCACTATATATTTATTTTAAAAGGATAAAAGAGGACTAGCATAAACTTTGTATCAATGTGCTCAATAAATCAAATGAATACACACTTTCCTATAAAGACATAGTTTCCAAACAGTTAAAGGAAGAAATAGAAAATACACGGTGAATCAACTTCTCTTTTCTAGAGCTTTTGTTTAAGCTGTGTTAGGACAAGTATAGAACAGTGTTCCTCTAGGACTAGGCTTTTCTTTGGTTTCTGTTAAAACTTTGGGGGTAAAAATGAGGCTTTATACCAGAACTGCTCAGAAGCTTGTTCAAATTCTGTTATTTCAGGTCATAGATCCCTAATAATTGATCTTTCCCAGATAATTGTTCTTGGCCTGGCCTTGTGGCTTCTTGTCTTCACACATAGCTGTTCATTTTACAGAGACCCAAAGTACTCTTCCCAGTTCCAGATTCAAGCTACATCAACTACAATAAGCCTAAGCACCAGTCTCTCTCTTCTCTCAGCTAAATAACAATTCTCTGTTTGTATTCTCTCCCCTGTAATAAATTCTGAGAAATGTCTCTAGTCAGAAAACACAGGCACTCAAGAAATTCACCCTCATTTATTTCTTTTATGCATCATATCCCTAAGATTCTTGTTGTTCAGTATCTGAAAGCAAATACTTCCATTTATTTTTCTTTATAGTAGCTCAAATCCATACAAGAAGAAACAGACAAGCAGACTAGACCTATATCAAAGTAATTGAATTCATAATAAATAACCTTCCAAAACAGAAAAAAAAAAAAAAAAAAAAAACAGGCCTAGCAGCATTCATTGGTAAATTCCACCAAACATATAAGGAAGAATTTACATCAATTCTTTCATATATCTTGCAGAGGGTCATCAAAGAAATGTAAATAAAAGCCACAGTGAGATACCACCTCACACCTGTGAGAATGGCCTATATCAAAAAGACTAGAAACAACAAGTGTTGTAGGGGGTGTGGAGGAAATGGAACCCTCCTACACTGTTGGTGGGAGTGTAAGTTTGTGCAATCACTCTAGAAAACAGTAAGGAGATTGCTCAAAAAAATGGAATTACCATTTGATACAGCAGTCCTACTTCTAGGCATATACAAAAAACCCCAAAATCTCTAATAAGGAAAAGTATATGCATCCCCCATGTACATAGTAGCCCAGTTCACAAATGCTAAGATACGGAAACAAACTAAATGTCCATCAAAAGATGACTGGATAAGGAGGCTGTAGTATATATACTCAATGGAATTCTATGTAGCTACAAAAAAAAAAGAAAGAAAGAAGAAAGAAAGAAAATGTGTTCCCTTTTCAACAACCTGAATGGAACTGTAGGGGATCACATTAAGTGAAATAAATCAGAAAAAAAAAGAGAACTACAGAATGGTTTCACTCATGTGTAGAATATAATAAAATGAAACAAACAGATAAACCCCAGCAAAACTCATAGGACACAAGAGGATAGCTGCCAAGGAGATCTGAGGCGGGAAGGAGGAGAGAAGAAACAAGGTGATAATAAAGAACACTGGACTCTGTGATGGGTGTGGTGTGTAATAACTATTGACATACTCCCTAAATACATTACATAGTCAGTACAACTCTAATATCAAAGGGCTTCAAGAAAGCAAAACTGCAGACCAATATCTCTTATGAACAAAAATGCAAAAGCTGCCATCAAAATATAAACAGATCAAATCTAACAATGTAAAAAATTATTATACAATAATTATTATACATTACTAAGGAACTGTAGATCAAAACAATGACATACCACTTCACATCTGTGAAAATGGCTGTTATCCAAAAGCCTAGAAACGGCTAATATTGGGGCAGATACAGAGAAAAGTGAACCCTTTATGCTATTGTTGGGAGTTTAAATTGGTGCAACCCCTAAGGAAAGCATTATGGAAATGCCTTAAAAAATTGAGAATGGAAGTTTTATATTACTTCATTATCTGACTTCTGTGTATTTACACAAAAAATACAATACTGACTAAAAGATATCATGAACACCCACGTGTGTTTCAGCATAATTTGGAATAGTCAAGAGCTGGAAGCAATCTAAATGCCCATTGACAGATAAATAAATAAAGAAGATGCAGTATATATACAAAATGAAGTATGATTCAGCTATTTGAAAAGATGAAATCCTGTCATTTGCAGGAACATGAATGAAACTCAAGTTACATTTCTTGAGATAAATCAGGAGGAAGACAAAAATTGGATTATTTCACTCTGTGCTATAGAGAGAAACCAAATAAACAAGTGAACTCAAATTAAAATAAACTTTCAGTGTACAGGGTCAAATTACAGTTTACCAGAAGGGAAAAGGCAGGGAATGAGCAAATGGGGATAAAAGGGGTCAATTACGTAGTGAAGGATATGAGGATCACTGGTGGTAAACTTAACGTATTATATACATATGTTGATTTTCAATGAGTTCACTTCAAACCTACATAATGTAAATTTTCATTACAATAGACTAAGAAACAGCTTTTGACAAAATCTAGTACTATTCATGACAAAAACATTCAATGAACTAGGAATAGATGGGAATTTCCTCAACTTGATAAAGAATATCTACAAAAACTCTGCTGCTAACACCATACTTAATGGTGACAAATTCTGTTTCCCCACTAAGATCAAGTACAAGGCAAGAATGTCCTGTCTTACTGCTCCATTTCAACTTTGTTCTGGAAGTTCTAGCTAATGCAGTTAGATAAGAAAAATAAATAAAATATTCATATTGGGAAGGAAGAAATAAAACTGTCCTTGTTTGCAGGTGACAAAATCAGAAAGAAACAATCAAAAACTCCTGAAAATTCCAGTGCATAAAATAAACAAATAGAGCAAGGTTAGAGAAAACAAAATTAATATTCAAAATTCAGTTGCTTTCCTTATACCATCAACAAAAATGTGGAATTTGAAATTCAAAACATAATTTCATTTACATAGCACCTCACAAATTGAAATCATTAAGAGTAAATCTAATAAAACATGTATATATTTATGTGAGGAAAACTGCAAACTCAAGAATAGAGCCAAAGAAAACTAAACAAATGTAGAAATATTCTATGATCATGTACATGAAAGCTTAATATTTTCAAGTTGGAAAGATGTCAGCTTCTTCCCAATTTAATCCATAGATTGAATGCAATCCCAATCAAAATCCCAGCAAGTTATTTTATTAAAAAATAATTTAAACATTTAGATAGAGACAAAAAACTCATGTAAGTCCAAAACAACTTTGAAAGAGAACAAAATCGGAGAACTGACAGTACCCAACTTTAAAGACTTACTACAAAACCATAATAATTAAGACAGTGTGGTACTGGTGAAAGAATAAACCATAGAAATGTCAGGAAAGAATAGAGATCCTGGAAATATATTTTTATATATATGTGCTCAACCGATCTTTGACAAATGATCAAAGCCAATATAATGGAGCAAAGAAAGTCTTTTAAGACACACAGAGCTGGAACAATTAGACATTTACGTGCAAAAACATGAATCTAGACACAGATTTAACAACCTTCACACAACAAAATAGATCACAGAAGTAAAGGTAAAATATAAAACTATAAAGCATCTAGAAGATAATAGAAATCTAGATGATCTTGGGTAAGGCAATGACATTTTAGATACAACACATGATGTATGACTGGTGAAAGAAATAGTAAACTAGATTTTATTTTAGTCAAAAACTCATTTTTTATGAATGCCATGTCTTAGACATGGGATAAATCACAGACTGAGAGAAAATATTTGCAAAAGAAATATGATAAAGGACTATTATCCAAAATGCTCTAAGAACTTTTAAAACAATAGTCTTCTTTAAAAATGAGCCAAACCTTAGCAGAGAACTCACTGAAGAAGATACAGAGATGTCAAGAAGCTCATGAAAATATATTGTACATCGTATGTCATTGGGGAACTTAAAATTAAAACAATGAGGCACAACTACACACCTATCAGAATGGCCAAAATACAAAACACTGACAAAACAAAAGTCAATGAGGATGCTTACTAGAGGAAATGAAAACTAGAATAGTCAATTTAGAAGACTGTTGAATGGTTTCTTACAAAACTAAACATATTCTTACTGCAGGAACCACACTCCTTGGTATTTACTAAGAGGAGTTGAAAATGTCTACCAAAAATTTTTTTTGCGTGGATGTTTAAAGAAGCTTTATTCACATTTATCCAAGCTTCAAAGAAATCAAATGTCCTGAGTAGATCAGCAATGGAATATTAATTAGTGCCAAAAAATGATCATGAAAAATCATAAAGGAACCTTACCTGCATGTTAGTAAGTGAAAAGAGACCAATCCGAAAATGGGACATGCAATATATAATTCCAACTACACGATATTCTGGAAAAGACAAAAATGTAAAGGAAGTAAAAAAAAAAAATCACTGGTTGCCAGTGATTGGTGAGAAAAAACAGGGATGAATAACCAGAGTGCAAGGATGTTTAGTACAATGGAGCTATTCTTTATGAAGCAATAATGATGGCTATATGACATTATATATTTGTCCTAACTCATAGGATGTGCAGCACCAAGTGTGAATGCTTATATGAATAATGGACTTTAGATAATAATTACGATATGTCAATATATATTCAGCAATTTTAATAAATGCACCACTCAGATGATGGATATTGATAATAGAGAAGATTATGCATATTTTGTTTTAGGGAGTATGCGGGAAGTCTCAGTAACTTCCCCTGCAATTTTACTGTGATCCTGAAACTGCCTAAAATATAAAGTCTTAATTTTTTAAAAACTATATTTAAGCTTTTATCTGAGAAAGCATTATTGGTGTAAGAGAAGGAGAAGCATAAAATATATGTAGATTTTAGATACCAATGTATAACATGAACGTTAGCATAATTAGATTTCAAAATTGTTTCTTGGTTTTTTGCTTTACATTTTAATTACCTCATTTCCATTCAGTTGCAATTATTTTAACACATTCAGAATTAGCTTAGCTAATAAATCTGTGACTAGTCTTAAATTTACAGTTGGTGAAACATTTGAATATTTTTGCTACTGAATAAACCAGAAGTAAACTCAACTGCAACATACACTACATTTTGCTTGTATAATTCTTATTTAGCATATCTTGAATTGCATAATGATCCAAAAAATGTTCAAACCTGATTTATCAAAGTAATAACTGATTTCAGTTTTATATGCTATGTCAGTGAAGGAAAGAAGTTCTAAAACATTAGTACGTTTAAAAAAGAAAAAGCAATCTGACTGTAACTCCTTTTTAGGAGATCAATGACTTATACTCTCCATAGTGTAGATAGCTTGGCTAATGCAAAGCTATGAGGTGTTTGCTTGTTTGTTTTTGTGCTTTTTTTTCTTTAAAGGATATAGGATGCTTGTATATTTAGAAAAGACAGAGGATATTAGGATACTTGAATAGAGAAACAAGAGGAGATTAAGATCCCAGGGGAAACAAAGGATAAGATTAGTATAGAGAATCTCAATATGGAATAAGAAAGGTTATTTTAAGAACTCAGGTGCTCCACATCCAATTTTATCTTCTTAACCTAGAAAGTTATGACATGTTTATGCTTAACTCTGAAACAGACCATTGAATCCCTCATTCTCCCATGACACAGCATTGGGAACCATGTTTCAAATAGTGCTCCTGCAGGATTGAGGAGAGCTACTTGAATCATAATTGTCTTTGCTTGAACAAAACTCAGGACTTTGTTGTGTTAAACGACTGTGATTTCAAAGTGTATTTGTGAATATAGCATAGCCTGACTTACTTGATTAATGCTGTAAGGAACTGAAGAATGATGGGATGAGGGTGCTATCTATTGAAAATAATGTAAGTGGAAGAAGCAAAGTACACTTGAATTGCCAAAATCATTCATAAACTGAATTGGTAGAATTGGTACCTTGGTATCCACAGTGACACAGAGAAATGCAAGCCACTTTAATTATCCCCAGAATGATTCAGACATATATTAACTTACTTACATGATGTGGTCTGGTGTTTAAAACAAGTAACCTCTGACACTGGGTTTTAAGAATAATAGCCTATATTTATTTCTCTTCTAAGAATTAGATAGAGCCCACCCTGTTGACTTAGTGGTTAAGTCTGCAGGACTACGTTTGCAAACCCAAGATAGGAGGAACAACCAAAATAAGAAACTACATACAATAAAGTATTTAATCCTCCTCTGTCTTCCTGCCTGCCTATCTCTGCTTGCCTTCATTCCTGCCTATACCTTTCCCCAGGGGAAAAAAATAGAATTGACTGATTATTGAGTCATTCATTCAATTTAATTCTCAGAAAATATGCTATAACTGATGTTATCATCACCTCCATTTTAAAGTTTATTGTGGCTCAGGAGTTAAGTCAGTGTCTGGGGCATAGATCACAGAAAGCTCAGGGGTCTAGATCTGTGACCTGTGGCTTAGGTGAGCAACCAGAAATTAACAAATAAATAAAATCCTTTCTTCCTCTTCTCTCTTGTTCTCTGCCTGTCTTCCTCCTTCTTAAGTTGCTTTTTTTTTTTTTTAAAAAGACGCCAAAGACTTTAAGTAACCTGACAAAATGGATGAAACTGTAATTTGAACCCAGGTCTTTACACTCTAACATGAGAGCTCCTAATAGCGATATGTACTATTTCTCTTGTACATAAAGATACACTAGGTAGGACTTTCTAATTCATAGTCAAACAGATTCATTGTACCACTGGTCTTGGATATTGTGTGTGTGTGTGTTTCTTGTAATATTCTCTTTGCATTGCATTAATCTGTATAAAATTCCATTGTCATATCTTAACAGTGAAGCAAAGTTGATGACTACTCGACTTTTAAATCTCACCATTAGGCAGCTAATATAAACAAGATCCATTTTCTCAAAATTATCACTCCGCTGCTTAAAATTTTCCAGCACCTTTAAACTGATTACTGATTCATTAAAATCAAGATTCCTTCACCATGATATTCAGGTCTCTGTGTTATCTGTTGCCAGACTATGTCCAACATTATCTCAATCCCATTTCTCTCATTATTTATTACTAGACTCTAATAATACTTTTTGATCACCGAATCCTCTAACCTCACTACTCAATTATGTCCTTTACACTTGCTGCTCTCTAAACATAGAGAAAATAATTTTCCTGAGTTTTCAAGTGATTGGATCCTTCTCCATATTAAGGTTTCAAATTTTTCCTGACCAACTAATGAGTTGGCTTGCATATTTTCTTTGAATTCTCCTTTGAAACACTTGACATTATTTCAGTTCCCCTATTAGCTGATGAGCTGAGTAAAATATTTGACACATGCTTATTTTATATTGGTTTTATAGTTAAAGTATTTCCATTATAAAATGATCTTTTAATAAACAACCTCACTAAATTTTCGGTCCTATTTTAAACCCTTTGTATTTAACAGATTTGATTATTTTAGCAGTATAATAATGAGGTGATTAATACTACGTTTCCTCTGTTACCTGAGAGTAGAGTGTTCCTCTTTAGTATGAGTGTCTAGGAGTGCTATTGCCATTTATTTACATGGAATAGTTTTTGACTATTCCTAGATCCTCCAAAACAACGTGCCAAAATATACCAAGCAGAAACTCCGTACTTCAGAGATCAGGGGAAATCTTTATTCCTATTTAGTAGCTGAGGACACTCAGGCACATAAAGTCCCAAAATTAAACAAGATTTAAGTAACAGAAATGGGATTTCAATCCAGACAATTCTGTTCCATATTTTTTTTTCTTTTCTACCTCTATGCTTTATTATTATATAATGCCATTTTATCATATTTAAAGCTATAATAATAATGGAATCTCTTTAGTAAAGAGTGTGGAACTGAAAAATAGAGAGAATGAAGAATTGAGTTCTGTCAATGAAGCCAAGAGCAGAAAGTATATCAAGGGGGGAGGGTATGATCAACTCTGAGCTTCAAATAACTAAGGAAAAGAGTAGCATCCATTAGATTCTATAAAATAGATGTACAATAGTGAAAATGACATTTTAGTGGATTGTGGAGTTTTATTGAGTTAGGTGGAAGAGAGAATGGGAAATTGAGCGGGTTGGAGCAAAAACATAAATGGCTAATCTTTAGAAAAAGAATTCTGTACAGAGAAGCAGAGAAATTGGTTAAGTATTTGGTAAAAATGTAGTATAAAATTAAGAGTGTTAATTAGCCTCCTCATTGTCAAACATTTGATCTGTTATATCAATCAATTACTGAGAGAAATATATACAAATCTAAATATGCTCTGAGTTTCTAAATTTCTTCTTATAGTTATACCAACATTTACTTGATAAGCTTCCAAGATTATTAGGAGTAGTTGATGGTAAATTTTATGACATCTCATGGAATGATACTTGGCTCTGGGAGTAGCTTTCCCCAAAATGACTAGATAATTTGAGTCTGAAGAATAAGACAAGCACAACCATGAGATAGAGCAGCAATTTAATGGAATAAATTGCACATAGAAATTCTTGATACCAAACTGGTGGATGGGGCTTCATTGAAGAAATATCTACTCTACCCTCAAACTAAAGGATCTTATTATTACATCATCTAGTATGTGTTATCACTTAGCTAATTAAAAGATTAGTCCAGGAAGCTTGGCCCAGTGTCCTGGAGATAAACCTCTGGGCCTTTGTCCTTATAAAGACTAAGCAAGAAGCATTAGTCTTGGGGTATAGATAGAAATGAGCTACAAATTCAAAACCTAGACTAAATATCTGGAAGAGGACAGTCAAAAGTCATGGACTAAGATAATATCATTCAAAACAGAGTCATTCTTTTTCATACAAATGAACATAGAAATAGGCTCCACTGGGGAAATGTAAAAGCCAAGGTTCAGTATGATAAGGCATTTGGTGTTTATATTTCTGATGTTTCCTTGCAGGCAGATGTGGGGTGTGGGCTGCTGGACACACAAAGTGGGTGTGTTTTAAAGGAAGAAACTTGGAACTACCCAACCTTTGTACAAAGCAGGGGAGAAACGGCATTGGATGTGAGATACAAACACACAGGATTAAAATTTCAAGCTTAATGAATAGGGAAAGCAACTAAGTAGGACTTGAGAGATAATTACTGTGGCAGGAATTAGCAACTTTGCAATAAAATATACTTATGGACTTGGGAGAAATTTATTCTCTGCATCACTAAAGAACTAAGTTCAGCATATGCTCTACCACTAGAAAAGAAGATATCCTAGATCCTGGTGCAGGCACTCTGAGAAGACAGTGTTCAATAAACATATGTAGTCCTTTGCTGAAAATTAACAAGAATTCCAAAATAGTGACAGCAGAGCACTGCATTAAGGAAGCTGCCCTTCTGAAACCTGTTAAATTATACAGATTAGAAATCCCTAAAGTCACTCCCGATCCTGAGTTTCCAGTACAGTTTGTGCCTCATCCATAAAGCTATGTGCCAGTTTATGAAAGTGTTGGCTCAAAATTACTATTTTTCCATTTTGTCATTATGCAACATTCTTCTTTATCCCTAATAATGTTTTTTGCCTTATGGTCTTTTTTTTTTATGATAAAGCCTTTTTATTTGTATTGTGTTTCTCTGGTTATGAGATTTACATTCTCAAAGGTTTTTGCTGTTACTGTTGCTGTTAATTTTCTATTAGATTTATATATTAACAAACTTTTTTCAATAATGTTCTTACTTTCAACCTCAGGCATAGATGTCAACTTTACACAATGCTGCAACTTTTGTATTTTCACTTGAAAAGCTATTCTTTTTCTATTGTACTTCTGCAAACAATGTGGCTTCTTGCAGAATCAACTAACATGAAAACATAACTTATTCTGTGACTATAAAATATCTGATGGATTTTGCAAGGGGAAAATAGGTCTTCCAAATTCAGTTTCATTTCTAACATATAAAGAACATGCAAGTTATCATTACTGTCTTCAATAAGAAGACACTAAGACTAAATGTAATGTACTGCAGATAGAATATGGAGACATAAAAAGACTGCAAAGTAAAAACAAGGAAGTAAAGGACTTTAGTTAATGTATCAAAATTGGTTCATTAACTGTGTTATATATACCATACTAAGATATAATAAAGGAAACTGGATGTGGAGTATATGGGAGTTTGTGTATCATTTTCTCAATTTTCTGCAAATATAAAACTAAAAAGTTTATTTTAAAAAAGTAGGTACTGGGGAGATCGACTTTGGTATGGTGACTTGATAGAATACATTTTTGTGTCATTGCACACAGACACAAAAAAATCCCACCTATTTTCCTGAGACAAACCCTAAGAAATGACTGGCACTTCAACTGGAGACAGAACAACCAACAACTAATTGTGGGTGAGGGCACCCAACAGGGTTCTCGCTAAGCTGCAAATTTGGATTTGGGACAGAGTTTGGGAGTCTCCAGATGCACAGTGGGGCAGAGGCTAGGGATTTCGGGACCAGCTGGACCAGCTTCCACAGACATGGAAGGCCAACTTGGGAAGGGATGGAAGGAGAGCCAGCACACTGGGAGTTGAGCTGGAACCCATGTGGTGAAATTGCACTGGGTGTGGCCATAAACGGAAATAAGCCAAAGAGCCCAAACCCCTTCCACAACCATTTCACACCAGAGCCTTAGGTCCACTGAGTGGAAATCCTGCCCACCACATATGGAAGCAACAGAAATCCTGCCCTTTGGGTGCCCCACCCTCTGGAACATAGTAAGAAGTCAGTCCCAAACCTTGTGGGTAGAGCCAAAACTACAGACTGATTGCCAATCCTGGGTAAGTCAAACCTATGGAACTCCAGGGAAACCTAGATGTCAGAAATATAAACAGAATGCCAAATAGAGCAGAGCACAGAGAAATATATGTGAAATGGTGGATCCAATAAAAAACTCAGGGGAAAATCTGAATTCAGCAGGTGTATGTAAATTACCTGAAGAGGAATTTAGGGTAACAGTCATTAACACACTCATGGAAATCCAGAAATCAGTAGAGGCAGTAAATGAGAATGTCAGGAAACAAAGAGAAGAATTAAAACAAGACATCAAACAGGTCAGAGATATGATGGCTGAATTAAAGAACTCAACAGAGGGACTCAACAATAGGATGGATGAAGCTTCCAATAGAATCTGTGTTATGGAAGATAGGACAGAGAGGAACTCAATCAAGCAAACCAGCAAAGAGATCAAAATATTCAAAGAATTCAAAGAAAATTTTAAAAACTCAAAGAAGACAACATTCAAGACCTCTGGCATCAAAAGGAACAACATTTGCATCATAGGGGGGTCCCAGAGGAAGAGAGAGAAAAGGGGGCAGAATACATATTTGAAGGAATAATAGATAAGAGCTTCCCCAATTTGAAAAATGAAGCAAGCCTCCAAATTTAGGAAACTCAGAGTTCATACAAAAGAAATCCAAACAGAAATACACCTAGACACATCATCATAAAAATGTCAAAAATACAAGATAAAAAAAGACTATTAAAAGAAGTCAGAGAAAAACATGTCACATACAGAGGGGCCCTCATAAGATTGTCAGCAGACTTCTCAAATGAAATCCTACTGGTCAGAAGGGAATGGCATAAAAAATGCTGAAAGAAAGAGATTCAATGTAGGATACTATATTTGGCAAGATTATCATTCAGAACTGAAGGAATGATAAAAACCTTTTCTGACAAGCAAAAGTTAAGAGTTTATCACCATAAAACCAGCTTTGCAAAAAAATATTGAAGGATGTTCTATAAAGCATAAAGAAACCACACAAAATAACAGTAAGACAGCAAATATTAAAAGTGAGGAGGAAAAGAAGAGGACAAAAATGTGGATAGCTGAATGAAAGACTAATATGCTTTCAAATAAAATTAGGTAGTAGACGTAGAATTATAAATGCTAACTTCAGGATAACCTCAAAATACACCCCCAGGGAGAAAGCGAAAATGAAATCAAAAGGTGAAAGCAATCAAAACATAACTGCACCCATCCTACCTAAAAAGAGAAGAACAAAGTCATTATTTTGAGCAACATACAAAAGACAAATTATAAAATGACACTAAGCAGCTAAATATCAAGAGCAAAGAGAAAAACCACATGATCATATCAATAGATTGAGAGTAAGCTTTTGACAAGAGCCAACACCAATTTATGATTTAAAAAAAAAACCCTCCATAAAATGGGAATAGAAAGTTCATACCTGAAGAGAATAAAGGTCATATATGAAAAACCCACAGTCAACATCATAGTCAATGGCAAAAAATTGAAGGCATTTCCTCTTAGGTCAGGAACAAGGCAAGGTTGTCCACTCTCACCACTCCCATTAAACATTGTACTGAAGGTCTTAGCCAGAGCAATTAGGCAAGAAAAGGAAATAAAAGGAATCCAAACGGGAAAGATTCTCATTATTTGCACATGACATGATTATATATATTGAAAATCCCAAAAACTCTATCAAAATACTTCTAGAACTCATCAATGAATACAGTAAAGTGGCAGGCTACAAAATCGATGCACAAAAATCTGTTGCATTTTTATACGTAAACAACACACTAGAAGAAAACAAAATCACAAAATCACACCATTTAAACTGGTAGTTAAATTAATGAAATACCTGGGCATATACCTAACAAAGGAAGTAAAAGATCTATACAACGAAAACTACAAGACCTTCCTAAAAAAGGAAAGACTTCAACAATTGGTATTGGGAAAACTGGACAGCCAAATGCAAAAGAATGAAACTCGAACACTCTCTAACACCATTCACAAAAATTAACTCAAAATGTATTAGAGACTTGAGCATAAGACCAGAAATCATAATGTTGTTAGAAGACAGCATTGGAAAGACTTTCTATGACATCAGTCATAGAGAAGTCTTTGGGAACTCAACTCCATCATCAAGGGAAACAAAAAGAAAAATAAACAATTGGTACTACATCAAACTAAGGAGCTTCTTCACAACAAAAGAAAACATCACCAAAACCAAAAGAAGACCTACTAGATGACAGAAGATATTTGCATTCGATATTTCCAACAAAGGCTTAATATCCAAAATTTACAAAGACCTCATAAAACTAAACAATGAAAGAACAGGCAATCCAATCAAAAAAATAGGAGATATTGGAGAGATACTTCTCTGAAGAGGTTACACAAATGGCCAACAGGCACCTGAAATTATGTTCCTACTCAGTGGCTATCAGGGAAATGCAAATTAAAACAACAATGAAATATCACCTTATGCCTGAAAGACTGGCGATTATCCAAAAATCTGGAAACAGCAAATGCTGGTGAAGATGTGGAGAAAAGGAAACACTTTTGCACTGTTGGTAG
Source organism: Solenodon paradoxus (assembly GCA_004363575.1). Lineage (NCBI taxonomy): Eukaryota > Metazoa > Chordata > Mammalia > Eulipotyphla > Solenodontidae > Solenodon > Solenodon paradoxus. Next base: position 73,880 of record RJWH01000910.1, read on the forward strand.
GAGTGCAAATTGGTACAATCCCTATGGAGAACAGTTTGGAGGTTCCTCAAAAAACTGAAGATGGAAATCCCATATGATACCATCATTCCACTTCTGGGCATCTACCTACAAAATACAAAAGCGCCCATCCGCAGAGATGTATGTATCTCCATATTTATTGTGGCCCTATTCACAATAGCTAAGAACTGGAAATTACCTAAGTGTTCAATATCAGATGAATGGATAAAGAAGATGCAGTACTTATATACAATGGAATATTATACAGCCCTTAGAGGAGATGAAACCCTCTCATTTGAATCAACATGGATGGAACCAGAGGCGATTATGCTAAGTGAAATAAGTCAAAAGAAGAAAGATAGATACCAGATGACCTCACTCAAAGATGGAATGTGAATAGACAAAACAAAGGAACAAATGAAACACAACCAACCCTGAAAAATTTGCAACAGAACTGAGGTTACCAAAAAGGAATGAGTTGAGTGGGGCCAAATTGTGGTGGAGCCCAATGGACAATGGGGAAGCACACCTGGTGATTTGGTGGAGGGCATGGTATGTTGAAATATATCTAAGAAATGGGGAACCTATACATAGGAAATTATTTTAATGTGTAGAATAATTACTGCAATAAAAAAATTTTTTAAAGAAACCAAAAAAGTAGGTACTTGAATCAATATTTCCAAACAATAAGTGAATTTATTTTATCGTTCTTATAATTCTTATTCTTACCATTTATTTATTATTATTCTCATCTAAGGAAATTCTAAGCTATATCTTTAGAATCATATTTATGTATTAAGCACTTATGATGTACATTGTGTTGATTTGAGAAATTTATAGATCACAAAATGATGACCACCATAGCATTAGCTAACCCCTCATCACCTTAGATGTTTATAATTTATTTTTATGATGACATTTGATATTTATTCTCTCAGCAACTTTCAACTATATCATAGAGCATTGTTGACTATCACCACAATGCTATATATTAAATCCCAAACATATTTGTCTTATAACTGAATGCTACATCTGTCCATCTTCCTCATTTCCCAGGCCCTAGTAGACACCATTCTACTCTATTAGAAGTTCAGTTTAAAACAACTGTGGGTACTACTAGCCAATTCTCTATTCAAAACATCCCACCACATTCTTCTCTAGAGATCTTATCAATTACCAACAAGACTGTGTGTTGCTTTGTGTCAAGCTGTAATGTACAAGAGCTTGACATTTTATGAGAGATTAAAATTTATACTCGTTTATACTCGTCTCTTTTTAGTTTTTAACTTTGCTAATATTACAATTGGCAAAATTCACTAGTTCATAAACTGTGGAAGAAATGCCCTATTTTTATTTCTGAATGGATATAAACACTCTGGCATATCTTCACCTTCAAATTGCTCAAAAAACACCAAATCAATATCAAAGCTGACTCCAAAATGTATCTATGTTTAACTCTGGTTTAAGTCTAGATGTCTTAAAGTATTTCTTTGTTTCTGCCTACAATTGATCAGCTATGAAGAAATAAAGTGTTTTGTCCAATATATTAAAGAAATATTAAATATAAGCTAATTATAGGAGTTCAATTTTCAAAACTACTGGTTTTAGGCACAATTCTTCTCTAAAATCTACTAATATACATTGTTCCAATCATGTTTGTTCTGAACAGATAAAATGGCAAAAACCTGAAGAAATTATTAAATTTATAATTTATATTGAAATTTAGATCTTACACAAATCCTATGATATGACTACTATCAAAGCCCAATTGTTTTCTAGAGAATATTTGAAATGGCTGAGACTCAAATAAGTGAAATGATTCAATTTTCTGATTCTGATGTCCTAAAACTCTTCATTGAAGAAAACACCACAGTAGGTAATACATGCAAATGAAACTATTCCTATAAACAGCTATACCTACCAGTTTCCTATTATGAACAAAAAAATTGATATTTTTAACTTTTTGACCAGGCAGTGAACAATATCCAAATCTTCAGCAGGTTACAGCTTCAGGTCATTCCAAGAGACAAATTAGAAGCACTTTATCTACTTAAAACATGCTAGGGAGAGCAAGACTTCCAGTCCCTTAGAGAAAATAGGGTTCAGTGAAATAGAACATATTTAGCCAACTTTTTCTAACATTGGAACATACAGAATTGGTAATTGTACATGTAAGTAGCTATTTTGTTCCGGGAACATCTGTTTGCAGATACAAATGTGCTGGTTAATGGAAAGGGAGATGGCAGAGAAATGGTAACATCTGTCTTTTGAAGATTTACCTTTGATACTTAAACACAACACACAAGCTTCCACTGCTACCTAAACATAATTTCTCTGCCCTAAAAACATTCTGTTTTAAGAAATTGAGAAAGTATACTGAATAAAATATGTATTCATGAGCTACTATATTCTCAGCTCACAGAAAGGTGTCAATGAATAATGCAGACATTTGAGACATTATCCCTGTCCTTGCCGGGTTTATAATATATTTAAAAAGATAAAAGTAAATAGGTAAATTCAAAAATGAACAGTTTAAATCATAGTTGCTTATGAAGGAATCAGAATAAAATACAAGCAATTTTGAGGTACATTTTCCAATATGATGGAAGTGGCTAAATAAATTTGGAATAATTAACCTCTCTGAGTACACAGCTGCCTTTTTGATGCAAAGAGAACAATGTTACTGATAATTACCTATGTTGAAATACCCATTGAGCATCAAGGCAGGAAGCAGCAAAACAGTATACCTGTTATCACCCACTCTAGTAACTTTCAGATACCTACAGTCCCTCTTTGTATCAACTGAGTTTCAATTGTGTTCTCAGAGCACTTCAGGAGTGTAGCCATTATGGAGACTAGAGTATTTCAAGGAAGGTTACAGGTGGTTGGTGAGTCACCACTTTTAATCTTCAGAGGGCAGAGATCCAGTCTATTTCTTCCCTGATAAATCAAAAAGCCCCACACTAGATGATCAGTAGACATTCCTTAAAGAATTAATAGAGGTTCAGTAACTTAATGACCACCTCGTTACCATCTCAGATTTTAAGCAATGCATCAGCACAGTTTGTGTACTGAGAGTGTCCTGCAAATGCTTTAAATTCTGCAGTGATTCCACACAAACTGAAAACAAGAGCCCATTTGTTTGGGAGGAAAGAACAGTATAAGAGCTAAAACTAAGAACAAAAAAAAAAACTATCAAAGGATAGGATAGGTGGAGTCAGGAGAACTATTTAGCATTGTTAAATCTGAGTTGAGAGGTACAAACTGTACACCGTTAGAATTCATTGAAGAGGAAGGGTCCCTAGGAAAAGAAAAATAAAATGTTGACTTTTATTCTATAATGGGACATAGGTAGACTCTAGAAAGGTGAGGAGAATGCTAATGGAAGAAATGAACAAAAGTCTGAGTGATAAGGAAGAGTCTTTATTTGTAGTAAGCAGAATGAAGAGAGCAGAAATCGATTCCGCTCTCACCGCTTTCTCCCTAGTGTCTCCCACTCAGGATGCAAACACGTGTCCTTAGGATGGTGAACTGCACTCATCCAGAGTTAGCTGACTAAACACTACCACTCCACAAGGGCGCACCTCCTAATGCTTGTTAGTGTTATCTAGCAGATGATGTAAGTTCTTGAGAGTCCTTCAGAGAGAGATTTCTGAGCCATAAAGCATGTTCTAGATATGGAACTGAATTAAGCTAAGAGTTAACACCTCTGGCAGAGATAATGTCATAGAGAAATTGGAAATTGTTAGGCTGGCCCAGGGACAAAAGCAGCAGCGGCCATGCCCGGGAAAACGGCAGCCAAGCCCGGGAAAAAGGTGGATGACATCAGAATAAGGGATGCAACCCCCACACCTGGATTCACAGGGCCAATCCCAATCGCGACACGGGAAGCCCGCGAAATTCCTCTGCTTAAAGAGCCCGCTCCCCTTTGTTCAAGCGCGACTTCCCAGCCCGCGACTTCCCCAGCCCCATTCTGCGGACTTGGGAACCTCGCCCGGGTGTGCAAACCCCAATAAAGCCCTGGCTATTCGACTTTTTGTCTAATTGACTTTTTCTCCTCGTGGAGCCCAGAAAAACCTTACAGAAATAACATTGATCAAATACAAAAAAGTCAAAATTATTTGGAAAAGGAGCTAAGAAGCAGCTAGGAAGCCACTAATGATCATCAGTTGAAGGAGAATGAAAATTATATATAAATCTTAAAAAGATTTAATTACAGTGGTTTAACAAAATATGCTAGGAAAAGAAGCGAAAAGCATACAGGTAGGAAGGGTCATTAAAAATAAAGACAAATTTTAACAGGTCAATATATTGGAACCCAAACCTAGCTCTTTTGCAAAACTCAGAAATCCATGACATTTAATTAATACATAATTTAGTTGCAGATTACCTAAATCTGGAAGAACCACTAACAATGAATTGAACTTGTTTTTTTTAGCCTGAGGCAGGACTCTTCCTCTGCCTATTGAGGAAGCAGACCCCTTCTGGTCTCTGCAGCTTCCCTGCCTGCAATCACAAAGGGCTGTAAACACCTTAGCTCTCACCCACATTGCCCCCACATCCCCTCCCAACCACAACATGCACTGCTGTCTGTATAATCTCTGTGCCCCATTCTGTCAATCAAGTGGATCTGAGACACAGCAGACCTCCCACTTCCTTGATTGGTTCCTCTTCATAATAAAAGTACTTTCCTTTTTATCAATATCCCTCTTGAATATTGCTCTCTTCAGGGTGGCAAGCAGGAGATCTGTATTCGGTTACAAAATTATTCATGATAAAAGCAATGGAGGTGGGGGAAGGGAAGAAAACCAATTTGAAAAGATTCACTTGAATAGAAATGTGTGTGTGCCCTGGTAAGTTTGACAGGCACAGTCTACGTATTTTCCAAGGACTTGGGTTTGTGACCCAGGTGATGATCTAGGGTTAGGGGGAACAGTAAGATGAACAAGTAAAGTAAATGAAACTTCCTCCTCTCTCTGCCTGCCTGCCTGCCTGCTTACCCACCTTCATTCTTGCCTACAGGCTTCCTTTAAAAAAAAAGAAAAGTACTTTAATTTACAAACTAAAACAAAAGATAAAAGGTTCCATCATATTAATTAATGGAAAACATGTTTATATTTAAACTAGAGAAAGGGTAGTATTTTTTATATTGTAGAGAAATGTTTTGTCATGTAAAATTCATTGGATTGTATGATCAATTTTTGCATTCTAAATTCCATGTGACATTAAATATATTTGCCTTTTCACAACTATTAAATGCTCTTCCATATTCTTCTGGAGTATGAACTTCTTTTTATTTGTTAAACTCTCCACTGAACTGGTGAGTGAAAGAAAGAATTATATGAAATTATAATCAAAATGTAGGCTGGTTGATTTACGTTGTGCACCTAAATCTCAAATATCTCAGTTTATTAGAAATAATTATTCCTTAATTTCAAGATCACAAGTGTTTTGTTGTTTTTGACTAGGATTGTCAGATTTCACTAATAGAGTGCCAAATTAAATTCAAATTTCAATCAACAAAGAATAATGTTTTAGTATAAATGTGCCCCAAAAGTTTAAAATATTTGTCATGCTCTATGTAATTTGTCATTCTTGTTCCTGAGATGTGTTTCTTTACAGCTAAAAGAACAAATTATTGAATGTATTTGTGTGTGTGTGTTTTTCCTAACAAATATTTGATCATACAAAATATCAGGTCTAATTAAATTTGATCTTCTATTCTCTTGTCATCAAGACAATGAATGTATAATAGTAAAAACAGAACTAAAAAGTAAAAACAAAAACAAAAAAATCAAGGAGAGAATGGACTTGAACAAAGATTGTATAATTAAATCACTCATATATAATTTGTTTGTGGAGGAACAAACAAATACATACACTAACTTAATATTTCCACTTAAAAAATACACTAACTCTAAGGTTTCTAATGACTTTGAGGTTCAAATAGGTCATATTAAAAGAAAGAAAAAATTAGTGTCCTAAACATTTAGAAAGAAGTTTCATATAAAAATATCTTTCTAGTCAGGAAATTAAATTTTCTTTAGTTCTGAGTTGCTATTTTTAAAAATTAAACTGAAGGTGTTTCATATTTAATGCTGTACATAACAAAATAATTTAAATTGAAATATTAACTTCAATTAAATCTTTGACCAAAAAGTGAGAAAAGACATGTAGAATTTAAATAGGTTGTTTTAAAGATTATAAAAATTATTTTGTCAAATCTTCACAGACAAAGAAAATTAGAAAGCACAAATAATCAATAGTCTTTGGTTCCTCTAAGCAACCTCTGAAATATAACATGCAAACTGGAAGTGTTTTTCAATTGAGATAGCTTTAATTAGCAAAGTAACATAAATTTTAATATGCAGGTTCACTGTTGATCAAGCATATAACATACCAAGCCCACCACCAAATTACCAATACACCACTGTTTACTGAACCCCTACTACCACCTGCTCCAAGCTCCTACATTTTTCCACTCTGGTAACCTCACTTCTATTGTCAATGTCTAAGGATTGGCTTTCGGTTTTTTTGTTTGTTTGCTTAGTTTTTTTATATTCCACACATGAGAAAGATTATCTAGTATTTGTCTTTCTCCTTCTGATTTATTTCATTTAGCATAATGCCCTCTAGTTCCATTCACAGTGTTGCAAATGTTGGGATTTCATCATTCTTAGGACTGGTAATCCATGGTGTATTATACCACATTTTTATTTATTCATCTGTTGATGGGCACTGGGCAGTTTCCAACTGGGGCTATTAAAAAACAATGCTACGTGGGACTGCATGTATATAAATATTAGTGTGTTTTGGATAAATGCCCAGAAGTGGGATGACAGAATCACGTGAAATTCTATTCTCAATTTTTTGAGGAATTTTCATACTGCTTTCCATAAAGATTGGCCAATGTATATACCTACCAACGTGTAAAAGTGGACCCATTTCTCCACAATTTTGCCAACATTCATTGTTTCCAATCTGCTGGATAAGCCATTTTCCAAGTGTCAGGGAATATCTCATTGTTGCTTTGATTTGCATTTCCCTAGTAGCAAAAAAGTAGGAATATTTTTCATGTGCCCACTGGCCATCTCTATGTCTTTGGAGAAGTGTCTATTCAGATCTTCAGTCATTGTCAGGGTTATTTGGTTTGTTTGATTGGGGTTGATTGTTTTTCTGTTGTTGACTCTCAGGAGTTCTTTATGTATTTTGGATATTACCTCCTTGTCATATGCATAATGTGAAAATATCTTCTCCCATTTAGTAAGATGTCTTTTCATTTGGGTGTTAGTTTCTTGGACTGTGTAACAGTTTTTTAGTTTGATAAAGACCAATTAATTTATTTTTTTTTTTTTATATTTCTGTAGGAGTCAAGTCTCCAAAGATCTCTCCAAAGCTGATGTCATAGAACATATAGCCTATGTTGCTGTTTTTTATGTTATGCCTATATTTATTTTATGGTTTCTGGTCTTAAATTCAAGTCAACATATTCAAAAATCTATTTAAATTAATTGTTGTGTGTGTGGAGTTAGAGAGTGGTCTAGATTTACGCATGTGGCTATTCTGTTTTCCTAGTAACGTGTTGAAAACTTTTTCCACTATATGTTCTTGCTCACTTGTCATAAACTAACTGATCATATATATATATATGTATATATATATATATACATATATATATAAATGAATAGACTTCTGGTGAATAAATTATATTCCACTGATATGTACATATTTATTTCACTATAACTTATAGTATAGTGCAAAAACTGAAAGTGTGATGCCTCCACTTTTGCCCTTTTTTCTCATGATAGGTTGGCTATTCAGAGTGTTGTGATTTCATGCAAAGCTTAAATTTTTTGTTCTGTTTCCTTGAAAGCTGCCAGTGTAATTTTGATAGGGATCACATTAAATTTGTATATTGCTTTAGTTAAGCTGACCATTTTAGCAATGTTAATCCTTCACGTCGATGATCATGGAATATCCTTTAATTTCTTTGTATCTTTCTCTAATTCTTTAAAGAATGTCTTAAAGTTTTCATTGTGTAAGTCTTTCATCTTATTTGTTAGGTTTATTTCAAGGCATTTAATCTTTCTATTGTAAATAGAATATAGTTTTCTTAATTTCCTCCTCTTCTCTCCCGTTATATATAATGATGCAGCAGATCTTTACATATTAATTTTAGTCTATCATTTTTATTTAATTTTTATTATTTTGATTAATTATGGTAATTTCCGGTGTTGTCTTTATGACTTTATGATTTTCTAGATATATTATCATGTCATCAGGAAATACTGGTAATTTTCCTTCTTTTTCAATTTGGATGCCTTTTATTTCATCTTTTTGTAAAATTGCTCTGTCTGGGAAATTAAGTATGATGTTAAATAGCAATGGTTAATATGGACATCTTTGTCTTGTCCATAATCGTAGAGGATATGTTTTGTTTTTTATCATTAAATATGATGTTACCATATATGGCCTTTGTTATGTTGAAGTTTATTCCTCCTATCCTGATTTTATATAGTTTCTATCAGAAATAGGAGCTGAATCTTGTCAAATACTTTCTTTGCATTTATTGATGTGATCATATGATTTTTTTTTTCCCCTTCCTTTTGTTGCCATGGGGTATGTTGAATCATCTTTGCGTCCTCGTATTAATCTCAGTTGGTCACGATGGATGATATTATTAATACATTCTTGAATATGGTTGGCTAATATTTCGCTGAGGATTTTTCATCTATGATCATCAGAGATATTGGTATATAATTTTCTTTTGTGCCATGTCTTTGTCTTCTTTTGATATCATTGTAATCTTGGTCTCACATAAAGTATTTGGAAGTTTTCCTATTTTTCAATTTTGGAAGAGTTTCAGAAGAGAAGGTATTAATTCTTCTCAGGTCTGGTAAGAACTACTGGTAATGTCATCTGGTCCTGGACTTTTATTTTGGGGACTTTTATTTATGATTGCATTTCAATTTATTTACTTGCAGTAGGTTTGTACAGGTTTTCTATTCCTGATTCAGTTTTGGTAGGCTGTATGATTCTAAGAATTTGTCTATGTCCTCTTGATTGTTTACCTTATTAGTAGACTTTTTCAGTAATCAGCTTTGGATTTTATTCATCTGAGTTTTCTGTTTGATTTCATTTTATGTCTGCTAGAATTTTACTATTTTGTTCCTCTACTGACTTTTGACTTCAATTGTTTTTCTTTTTCTAATTACTTTAGGCATAGTATTAGATTACTTAAATGTGATATTTCTTGTTTCTTTTCATAGACCTGGATTGCTATAAATTTCCTTCTTAATGCTATTTCTGCTGTATGCCATAAGTTCTGAAATCTTGTGTTCTGAAATCTTGTGTCTTCATTCTCATTTCTTTAAATGCATGTTTATATCTCTTGGATTTTCTTTTTTGCCCAAAAGATATTCAGAGGCATATATAGTTTAGTCTCTACATATTTTGGGTATTATCAGCTTTCTCATGTGTTGATTGCTAGTTTTAGGTCATTGTTATTTGAGAAGATATGTGGTATGATTGCAATATTCATAAAATTTTTGACACTTATTTTGTGTCCAAACATATGACCCATCCTTGATAAAGTTCCCATGGGCACTTGAGAAAAATGTGGTTTCTGCAGTTTTTGTGTGGCGTCGTCTGTAAATATCTCTTACAACCATCTGCTATTATTTGTCATTTAAGGCTGTTGCTTTTCTGTTAATTTTCTGCCTGTTTGATTCATTCATTATTATAACTGGGGTGTGGAAGTCTCCTATTATCATTGTGCTGCTGACAATGTTTCTCTTTAGTTCTATTTGCAGTTGCTTTTTATATTCTGATACTTCCTCATTGGTGCATGTGTATTAAATCTTCTTGTTGAATTAACTTTGCAATCATTGTGTAATGCCCAACCCTTTCTTTTGCTACTTTCTTTATTTGGAAGTCTATTGATCAGATATAAGTATGGTTGTCTGCTTTTTTCAGGATACTATTTGATTTTAAGATTGTCTTAAAATCTTAATCTTGTTGGTCTGCTTAGGTGCATTCCACTGCCTTACTTTCTAGTTCACTGATTCCATTGAAGGCTTTTACCAGCCTGCTGTTGAGCTCCTTTATGGTGTTAGTTAGCTCAACCATTGTGATATTTAGCTCTATGAATTCTGTTTGGAACTGACTCATATTTTCTCTTTGTTGTAGTTATCTTTTTGTTCTTCCATTGTTCTCCTTATTTCAGTGAGTCTCGTTGAAACTGTTGCTTAAAAATCTTCTTCAGTTAGTTACTTAAGTCTATTACATTCACTTTTTCCCCTGGGATTTTGTTTTGGTTCATCATTTCATTACATTTCTCTTTCTCTTCATTCTGTCTGGTACTTGTTTTATGTCTATGTATTAGGCTTGTTCGACATAATCACCTTGTATTAAGGTATTAGCTTCCAGAATATAGTACTGAAGTGTTGACCTAGAATGCTGGGTTTTCTTTTGTTGTGTGATCACACCAATACTCATAATTGTTGGAGCTCTAGGACCAATAATGTGTAGAAGCCTGAGAGTGCAGCCTACAGTACTGGAGTGGGGTAGGAAGTAAGAGATGTCACCTAGTGTTGCAGGTATAAATAGCAAGGCATGATGGAGAGAACCAAAAGTGTGATAAGTCCAGGCCACAAGTAGACCACAGTCCCAACAGAGACCACTGTTGAGAGGGATTTGGGAACGAGTCACAGGAAAGCACTTGCCCCTGTTAAAAACTTTCAGTCCTCTAGCTGAACAGCAGTCCTAGTAAAGTGCAGCAAACACCAAACCCTGGGGCCTGGGATGGGGACCTTTAGCAATAGTAGGCAAATATGCACAGCTATTTAGCAGCAACCCAGGCAAGTGCAAAACTGCTGTTTTAAAAAGCTGCTTTAAAAGTTTAAAAAACTGCCTCTCTCTGAGCCTACCTGAATGAGCTGCAGAATGGAATGTTCTTCGGAGGCTATCACTCACTCGTCCATACCAGGGTTAAAGACCTGACTGCCTGCTCCCACCCCTTATAGGCGTCTGGCAATCTGGAGAACTGTAACTGTAAGCATAAACCATCAGCACCACATTTTCACTAAGTGGAGGGCCTGGGCATTTCACCCTGGGGCCCTCCAGCAATGGCAGTTTCTAGTGCTGTGCTAGTACTGAGGCACCATATGAACAAGAGACTTTGCGAGAAGATACCCAGCAACATCTTGGTTCACAAAGAGGCTCTCCTTCTTTCTTCTCCACGCAGTAGTTTTTGTTTTAACAAATGAAAGTCATGCTATCAGGTCTATGCACACTTTATCGATTGGCTCCCCATGTTCTTTGTCCCCTGCTCTTTGTCCCCAGCCTGGGAGTTTTAAAAACACTGCTTCAATTTGCTCACTCATCCCAATCCAGAACCTCCACAAGTCTTCACGGACCTTTGTGTAAATTGGGAAAAGGTGCCCCATTCTAGTTATATGAATAAAGTGTATTTATCTGCCACATTCACCCACTCAGTGACACAGGAGAAGACAAAGTTTTTGTGAAGAAAATAATCCCTTTCTCCTGGCTGACCCAAGCCTGTTCTCACACAAGGTTAGCCCATTTCAGGGTTTAGGACCAGTTTCACCCAATATGTGCCAATGATGATTTCAAACTAAAATTGTTTGAGAAAAAATTAAAGCAGGAATTTCTCTATCATCTTTATTTCTACAGACAAAGTTTTCAGGGTCTGTTTATTCTCCCTAAATTAATGTCTGAACCAAAATTTTCAAGAATGTCTTTGTCTAAAAAATATTTAAACATGTCTCTGCTCAGATGTGGGACCCCAATGTGCATGATATTAAATTTTGTCTTTTCTCCTCTTAATCTGCCTTGTGTTGCTTTAATTATTTGGGGCTAGGGAAGGAAGATTAATTTACTTTTCAATACCTGCAAAGCACTAAGTATTTAAGATTGGATTTGCCTTTTAGGGAGACATATTGCTCAGTGCAGTTTATACCATGACATAAGGTGACAATAATTTCATTGTCAACTACTTTGAACAGGTGCTCATGTTTATACTGCTTTGCAAGAGTATTGTATAATCAACTCATTGATCTTCTTTATTATCTGGCAATAGTATGTTTTTCCTCAGAGGAATGTTAGTAATTCTCTTCTAGTCACTGTCCTTCTCTTGATGCTCATCTCCAACAGCTACTGACAATGCACTAGCCATGCACAACCATTTCTAGCTCCTTTGACATTGCAGTGCTTAATTACTAGTCAAAAACAAAATAAAGATGTAAGATATGCAGAATAATAGATATGCTTCCCTTTAACAATACTAACATTTATCAGCTAAGTCTTCCTAACCTGAACCTCTGCTACTCTGTGTCCTTTCTCTTTAATTAATTATTGTAGATCACATTCATTCACGGACATGACTTCCATGATTAATCCTGTGCTTAAAGTGTTCTGCTAATATTCAGAAAACCTATTAACTCTTAAACTGACACATTAACAGATTAAACCTTAAAGGTTTGTTACTTTTAGATTGTTTAATAGCTTTCTGAAGTTGTCATTTGCACTGACTACAACATTAAACCCACTTTCTCTCCTTCTGGGTATGAAGTTATATTACATTTCTTAATTTCCTCTGCAATTTTTTGTGGCAATGAGATTGAGTTTTAGCCACAGAATGTGAAGAAAGAGATAGAAATCATGTCTAGGCCTGACCCGAAAATAACTTCCAATTTGGAATCCTTGGTAACCTTTCCCTTTTGCTGATCAATGCAGACAAATGCTGTGATCTTTGAGGCCACTTTGAGATGACAGAGCCATGAATTAGAAGATACTTAAATCCCAAAAGTAATGACTAATTCAGAAAAGATGCTATTTGAATGCAATTTATCAAAACATTTAATATTATCAAAAATTGTGGCTAAACAAAACAGAGAAGATAAGGATGTGTGAGAAAGGGTATAAGAAGGAGTGAGAAAACAGGTAAAGTGGGAGACAGGGAGATTGGATTGACAATTTTCCAGGCATTTATTATTTTAAAATGCTTGTTAAATTATTATATTCCATTCTCATTACATTTTGGGGGGGTACATATTGTTATAAATTATAGCAGTGATTTTAGTTTATCTATAGCAATTACAGGTGTTACTATCTATATTCTAGTCAGAAATGTTATACAACACAAAATGGAAAGTTTGGGACCTTTTTAAATCTCAAGATGTTCAAGAGATTAAATTGAAATGTCCATGTTCAAATGTTTTATGGATCTTTAAAGATCAATTTTTCCTACTATAGGATATAGATTCAGGTCAGCCCTTAGAATAAGAAATAGAGTCTTTGTCCTAAATGTATTGCTCTAAACTGTATAGATCTTAGTATCTCAATGAGCTATGCATGCGTTTATTGGTAGATGACACCAAAAACTCTGAATTTTGAAATACAGATATTTCCTGTTTTGAAGACAGAGAGGTAATAGTATTCAGAAAATAGTGACCATCAAGATTATTAAGTTCAAAAGAATTAGAAAACTTAAGTGTTTAAAGATATATACATACATAATTTAAAATAATATGTAAATATATCAGTACAATATCAATATAGCTGTATAATTTTTAAAAATCCTTTACTAATACCTGACAAGTTCAAAGATTTGAATCATTCAAGTATTTCAGAATGCATTAAAAATCTGAGCAATTTCTTTCTACAATCACACCTTTCCAAAATTTAATTTTGAAAATATTTCATTATATTACAATGTCATATAATAAACTATCATGTTTTAATACAAACTTGTCACAATATTTTCAAGACCTCATATGACTTTATGACTTCAAATCAAATCTTAGAATGGTTTATTCACTTGTCCAAGAATGAACAGCTGATAATTGATGAACAAGATTCAAACCAAGGTCTAACTTCAGTGTGACTTTTAAACAAGTAGAGATCTTTGTCCTGAGTTCTGTAATTTCGTCAAGGTCCCTTTCTGTTCCACCTGTCACCATGCCCATTTCATGTATTTTATCCCTTTTCAGAACCACGTTGTTACCAACTAACATACAAAATTCCTGCTTCCAATCTATCAAGCCTATTCCTGTTTCTATTACATACAAGTCTCCTAAGAGCATGCTACACTATTAGACATGATGCCCCAGTGTGAGAAGAATCTGGACAGAGCTTGGACATTCAAGCTCAGAATTTCCACAAATGTGTACGAGAGACATCTTAATATTCAGGACACATCCAAGGTAAGAAGGAAAGAAGGTGGGCTTGACCAAAGACCAGCAGCCTCTTCTCTCTGAGTTGATGTCTTTCAATGAAATTGCCTTATAGAACATATCTTATAACTTTTTAAATTTTGTAACATTTATCTATTTAGAAGACACTTGGCTTCCACATGAACTTTTACCTGGGTCCTGCCATTTTTCAGAGTCTCCAATAGGCACTCCTTTCTAATACTTACACTGTTCTACATTATTTTTCACACTGTTTCACAAAGTGTTATTCATGAAATTTGGCAGCTGAAATATTCTTCCTATAAATTTTTGTGATATTGTATTTTAGTGGATAGCTTTAGAATTTTTCCTAGGTATTCCATAATGGTAGCCATACATCTTATTCAAAATCTAAAAAAAGAATTAACAATATTAAAGAGAAACACATCTGTAAAGTGATTGCAATTTGCAGTAAAAGAATCCAACTTCAGAGAAAAATCAGTATTAAATTAGCTCAGAGTTTAGAAAGAATATATGGAAGAGTTAAATATACTCAAACTAATCACAAAGAATATAGAAGAAAATAAAATTACACAGGTCAGACTGTATTATTAGAGATAGAAAAAAATACTCTTTTCATTATAAGTTAATATGCCTCCATTTTGAAAAAAAAGGCTTTGAAAGGCCTAGTCACACATGAGTAAAAATTATGCTCATGGCAAACACAGTAGATTAAAGACACACACTTTGGGAAAGGAAAGAGCTATTATTGAAAAAGTTCAGAAACTTGTGGTATTCCATTAAAAAAGTTTTATATCTGATCTTTTTAATAAATTTTCTATTGGAAATTTTTATTTTATGAAGGTGAAATGAAAGGACTAGTCATATCTAACTCTTTTAAAACATTCCAAATTATAAAGAGAGAGATCAAACTAGAATGTTAAAGCAGATATCTGATTTTTCTCTCCTTGTATACTTTCTGAATATGTTTCTATTTCCTGGTCCAGTTCAACTGTCTAATTAGAGACAGCTGCATTGATATTGAACACCTACCTTTCTCTCCAATGTAAGTCTTTGCAGCAGAGGATCATCAGTTATCTTTATTCTATAGGGAAAGTTCAGGCTATTGAGTGTAAGAGCAATCCCTGAAAAGGGTCTTAATTTCAGTTTTGCTTTTATAATTACATTCCTTAAAGTTAACAGCTTTATCACAGTATCCAATATTAGTGCCTCACTGATGGCTTCCAAAGACACCTTGGATTAAATCTGATACAAAGATCACAGAAGTAGAAGGCAGAAAGCAATTCACTTCTTGTCACCTACCAGCATCATGAACTCTCACTCCCTGATTATTTTATCTAGATTTGGTTCCTGAAATGTTTCCTAATGTCCCAGTGAGTGAACTTTACTACTATAGTAATAGCTCATATTTACATAAAGTTTGCTATGTACCAATATGATTTAAGTACTTTCATTCCTTTACATGTTATAAGAACTCTATGAAGTAAGTAGTAGCATTCTTCATTTTTGTAGAGGAGCTTTTTATCTGGATGACCACTTATTAATTCCCCCCACATTAAATTCAATTATGTTTTCATTCATCAAATACTTTTTGAGCTTCTGCTCTGTGCCAGGTCTTGAATTAGGCACTGAAAAGCAACAACAACTATACACATTCTCTTCCTTGACAGATAGTACAATCTAGATAAAGGAGTGGTGGGAAGGTCAATAAATCAACATCCACAGGGTAAGTTCTAATAAATGCATGTGCCTTAGTGTCCAAGAGGCCACTTGAGTCAGACCAGGAGTGTCTTGAAAGACTTTCTTGTATAAGGAGCACCTTGAATTTATAACAAAATATTAGTTGATTGGAGAAAAATATTCGTATGAGGGACAGTGTGTTGTGTGTGTGTGTGTCTGTGTGTGTGTGTGTGTGTTGTAGCAGATGGCATTCAGGGAGAGGAACAATATGTGCAGCAAAAATTTTGATTATCTATAAACAATATTTTAACCTGCATAAAGTTATAATAGTAATAAGGTATAAATTTTCATCAAAAAGCTGGTGACGGCTGGGGTGGAGGGAGGAAGGGAGTGAGATTCACTTAGGTAGTGGAAGAACTCAACTTACTGTCCACAGCTGTGTCTCAAAGGTGTTGTTTTTACCCATACTTCTCTAGTTGATCATAAACTTCACTGTGAAATAAAAATACTTTTATAAGTTTATGAAATATCTAATAAAAGATGATTGATATAATGAGTATATACACTGAAAACATAACTTTTGAACAGAGAGAAAGCAAGAGAAGGAGACATAGAAGGGGCATAAAAATAGATTCTGGAGAAAGATAGGAAATTTGTATTTATTTCTGAATTGAGAAATACATCAAAGTATTTCAATGTACTCATTTTGGAGATTCTTGTTAAGGATTAACTCTCTTCTCCAGTTTGCTAATTTGTTGGGGTCTAATTGACTCTAGCTTCAATATATTTATTCTTTTCATATTTCTTATTACCAATAGCACATATAGATCAGTCCCCATTGTTAGGTAAGCAAGTCATTTTGTGTAATTACATTAATTTTTACTTAATTCATCTATGATTAGCATTCTTTCACACAGAGTATTAGTAATATTATAGCACAACATTCAGGATCACAAGTGTTGAAATCAGAGATCTTGCCTCACTCTTTCAGGTAACTCAGGCTAATGGCAACACAACATTCCACCTCATGAACCCTGCTATCAAAGCGATTAGTAATCCCTTCTCTTGCTGCTTCATTTTCTCAGGAATGAAGTCAAATGAGTCTGACTTTTTGCTCAAGTATGAGTCAGTCATCCATTCTCTGTGACTCCTACGGCAGGAAATAGATTCGAATTCCCCAAGAGGAACCTTTGGTCAAATGTAGGATCAGAAGGCAGCCCACTCCCACCCAACACCATATGGACACTTACAGCACAGCCACAGCTTTTCAAAGAATGCTCTTCACCAATAACCTTTCCTCTCCTGATCGCTTTTCAGTCTTGGATGTGGGTGAAGGGGTAGTCACATTGTGAAACAGTTTGTCCCACTCCCTTTGTAGAATAAGTATGGGTGCAGAGGATATGTTTGGTCTCATACTCACTTTTGTATCCTCAGAATACCCAACTCTGACCAAGAATAATTCCTTTCCAACCTGTTATTACATAAGAATTTGACATCAAATTCAAACATTATAAATTTAAACATTTCTCTCAGAAATGTTTGCAGTTAAATTGTTCAAACAATATTAAAATTAGAAAAATAAAATATTTTTCAGAAGGTATCTTTGTACATCAGAACTGGCTTCTAGATCCCCACCACTCCCCTTTTTATTTTATACCCAGAAAGATGAAAAAAATAGCCAAAGTAATTGTTTGAAATTTATCAAGTAAAAATTTTATAAAGCAAGGCATATTTAGAAGAGAATCATAGGTCAGGAAAAGATCTAAGAATTCTTTTTTGGTAACTTTGCTAAAATTACGATAGTGTTTAGAAAAAAGTGGTCCATGTTATTTCAAATAATCACATTGCTTAATTCTGAAATAGTTTAACAGTAAACCTAGCCATCAAGATGTTTAATTGTTATACTCATGCTAAACAGGAAGTATAATCTGATCTGCAAAATAGAGATTCTGGCTTTTATAAATTCATAATTGCTTATCTGAAATTTTCAAGGACCGATTGCTTTGCAGCTGAAACCTTTTATGATTTTAGTAAGTGCATAATCAGGGTATTACATTGTATCCTAGAGGGGTGCAGGAACACCCACTAATCAAACACAATAATACTACTGTAATAAAACGTGGGCTTCTTCACAATAGGTGGGAGGGGAAAAAAGGCCATTAATAGATTCAAATAAGTTCATTTCCAATTTTATCATGAAATAAATTATGAAATCTCTTTTGAGACCTCCAATTTTAAAATTAGAGTTATAGGCACTTGAACTTATACCACCTTGAGACAGAATAGTTAATGAGCTGATTATGAAATACAGAATACCTAAGTGAAAAAGCTATGGAAATCTCAGGATCGTGTAAACAGAAATGAGAAATCATGCTCTCATAAAAAGCAGTGATTTTCACTTGGGAGGAACTTCAAATTTCTTGTCAGTAAAATTGGAAAAGATTGATTCTCTTCTTAAAGAAAATCATAAAGAAGTGCAGAGTAGGATCAAAATAGCAAAGGACTTCCATAAGACAATAAGCAAAATCTAAAAAATGAAGAAGAAATCACTTGGTAAGTGGATTTAATCCATTTTTCAGGGGAGAATTAATGGAATGAAATTTATTAGCCTATTGTATATGTTATAGTTTTGAATTCATGAATATTTCTAAATTAATTACCTAGTGACCAGCATAGCATCTTCAATCTATAGTGGGAGTTTAGCCAACCATTAATTAAAGTTTAAGCTGAAAAACACCTATGTTTATGTGGATCATGCAGAATTCTCCATTCTGTATCTAAGCCTCAAAGCAGAAGTAGGCAAATTTGGTAGTAAAATTCCACAGTGGGTGCTGCCTCTTGTCCTGCCAGGTTTTCTGAATGCCTATGCCTCCTATTTAATAAGCTTAAGATTGAAATAATATGTTTTAATAATATTTATCCTCCTCAATTCCAAAAGGCACTGATATTCAAAATAAAAATACAGTTAGGGTAGAGTCAAACAATGGATATAAAAATATAAAAGGTATAAAACTGGGTTGGGAAGATGTGGACAAAATTAGCAATTATTTTTTCCTAAAAAAGGATAAAGTATTTGAGTAAAATATTTAACTATAAACTTCCAAGTAATCAGGACAAAAATGATGGATACAGCTCTGTGTTGTCAGGGAAATAAGGTCTGATTCAATAATAGTGTGTGGAACTGTTCCTTATTTTATAATTAATGAGTTATTTGTACATATGATTATTTTGCATAATTAAAATATTAGTAAGCACAACAAACATGCAGTAAGTTTGAAAATGTTTATTTAGATTTTGATGATTCCGATTTGGTTTTTATTTTGTCAAAAATTTCAGACATCAGATTTTTAAAAATAAATCTGAGAGGCAGACATTAGAGATTGCTATGCTAGATAGGAAATTAGGTTGATTCATTAAAATTTTATGCAATAAAGAAAATTCTATAAAACAAGACTATCTCCATGTGCCTTCAGTAAAGTGTCTTTATGAATGATCATCAAAATGTTGTATAATACAAATAATAAAAGAAATGAAAAAGTACTTGCTGTGACTATTATCTCACAATCATTTTAATAAAAAGTATTTTTCAATATGTTTAATGAAGATAGGAAACACAATTTTAAATTTATTTATATCTTTAAAAATCCTTCATACTTTCATGATCCCATTGTATCAATTTCTCAAGCTAGTACATAAATATCCCACAAGACACAGGACACATAAAGCAACAAGACAGCCATGGAATATACCTGAAGTTTCAATTTTCCTGGGAGACTTCTGAATAGTTACTTTATATTAAAAGAAGATATATTTTGAAGTAGAATGAAAATATGCATGATCTTTTATAGTGTCCCAGACTTCAAAAGATTACTGAGACATTGCCAGTTCACGTGGCATTCCAAGAAGGTGGCAAACTTCCAGAATGACACAGTACGTGTGGGATAGTTTCATAATAGCATACTGTCCCTTTCCTCTCACTCCCAGACAGAGGAAGTAAAAGCAATCAATGTCCCTTTCTTAAAAATGGTAGATTAAGGAAGACTGGTGTTTTTAATTAACTTTAACAACTGCAGTAAAAACGAGAAATATTGTCTAGTCTATTTTCCAGCTATATTATTTCCCTAAACCCCCATACAGAAACATTCCGGAGAAGACCCTGTTCTCACAAATCCTGAGTGTATAAATTTACTTCTCTCTTCAGAAAATGATAATAATTAGAAAAAAAGGAAAGTCACAATCCTAGACCATACAATCTTCAAGGGCAAGGAATTTGATTTCACAGTGCGTTCCAAGAACTAACATAGTATCTCACTCAGTGACTTTTTACTATAGTAAATTTTATTCACATCTCTCTACCCAGATATCCCAAACCCATAAAATACATAAATCCATCTCCAAACATTTCATAAAACAAGTTCACATGAGAACTGGAAGAGTAATGAATCCTTTCTTTACTGGCTTTTTTCAAGTTAGAATATTCTCAACAATTCTCCACTTTGGGAAGTAGTTACAGTGGCCTCAAAATGTCCTTGTCAGAGAAGTTTTAGGAGGCTGTCTGCTTAGATGGAGGACATTGGGACCTAGGAGAAAAGTATTGAAATTGTTTTATCATAATAAGCACATCGTTCTGTTTCTTTGGGAGGTCCCACTATAAATATAGATATATGTTTATATAAATAAATATAAATTTGCACTACTTTTGTATATAATAATAATGTGGTTTTTCTGAGATGTTACTTGAATAGTCAGTAATTTAGAAAACAATCATCATGAAGAAAACAAATAGAACAGAAATTATTTTGCCTAAATTATTCAATCATTAAAATGATAAACCAACTATAATTAATAAAAATAAAAATTTAAACAAATACGACCTGAATAAAGGTATATTTTTATTTTTTTTCAATTTAAAGTAAATCTGTTATCTATTTTTTAAATAAAACAATTCAAAATTCTAGCATTCATTGTCTATCCTCTGCCAATACAATGAATGTACATATTTCTCACTACATGTGCATGTTTTATATCTCTGTATATGCAAATTTAAAAGTAATGTAAGCTGTTCAAAATTGTATAGCACATTAGTTTCCATGTACAATGATTTTAGATACTATGCTAGATTGTGAGTAATCATAAATTGGAATATAAAGAGAAGGAAAAAAAAAATGGACACTCAGCACTACTGTGAAAGCTTACTTACATATGCAAGAACTGTTTGCATTCATGCTATCTTGGAGAAATAATATCACAGATTAATTAATTTGTCTTTTCCCTTAAGCAAGCATTTATGCCTCTCAAATCATCCTTGCACTCCAAAACATTGTATTCTTAATATCAGCAGTTACACAAGCTGTGCATCTTCACAGCATGAAAGCTATCATTTTATTCCAAGGACATAAGGCAAATGATATAGAAAAATATTTCCCTAGGGCTCATATAGGGTTATTCAGAAATTGTTAGGCACATGAACACCTCTCCTTTCAATCTAAGAGTGTGTATAAATTTTTGCATTAGAAATTAGAGTCCTGTTGGACACAAGAAATATTCTTTCTTGTCCAGAGCTGTTCTTCATATTGTAGACTTTCTAGAATTCCTAAGCTCTACCTACCCCATGCCAATGACCTGTCCAATTATTTTGACAATCACATAGACTCTCAATTTCTTAAATAGTCCTACTTGATTTTACAGTCCCCAGTGAAATATAATGATCCTAGAGTGAATCAAATTAGAACTGAGAAACATTAAAATGTAAATATTTATATTAATGTGACTTCACTTAAACTTAAGATGATGAGACATAGCATTTGAGTTAAACATTAACAATGGTAGAGAGAGTTATCAACTTTGGATAAGAAAGAAGCTATTGCTGTGTAATATTGTGACACGCTTCCCTCTGACAAGCAAACCTTCATCTTCTGTGGAATTACAAAATATAACAACTCATTAATCATTATTGTTTGTATATATCTATGTGTGTATGTATTTATATATGCAAACTATATGTGTATATACACACAGTACACACACATATATACACACATGTGTGTATGCACATATATATATATATATATCAGAAGTTAAATACATCTAGAAGGACAGAAATGTGGAATATACATGCTCCAAATCTTCTTACTAAACCGCATGAGTCCAGTCTATTCTCAGATCCACATTCCAGGTAGTCACAACTAGGTTAGCTGAGTGCAATATGAGATAAAATTTATTTGCTATCCTTCATGAAGATAAAGATTTGTGTTATTAGTTAGGCACTAATGCATATAAAGGAGACTGTTAGATGCATTTGTTAAGTCACAAACATCTCTATCAGAAAAGCTACCATTTCTGGTCTAGCATTCTGAAAGTACTGCAAAGTGAATAAATAACAAACAAGGACTTTATTGTCTGGCAGAAGGAGGCTACAATTTATCTGACAGGTATGCACTCAATTAACCAGTCTTCTCTAAAAACCTCTTTCAGAAAGATTATTTACATCAAAACTACTCAGTTAGCATATGCTCTTCCTCCAAGAAGGTGTAAACACACCCACCCTATTTCTCACACTGACTGCAGCAATAAAGCACGCACAGAAGCATGGAGACAAGTAAACAGTAGCAGGCAGATGGAGGAAGAAGATCAGTATTTGAAGTACTATGGAACTTAAAATGAGTGTACTATTTTTTGTCCTCTTTGTTTTACCTCCAGGTGGGACTCAACACCCCTAAAAATGGAACTGCGCCAGGATGTGGAGAGTGAGAGCTCCGCAAGAAATCCTCTGGTTCCGACTCCAGATCTGGAAGTAGGTATCTTAAGGGGAGAAAACTTCATTTCTGTCCTCCCTCCTCTAGAGCTTCAACTCCCAGAAGGTCCTGCAACAACCGTAGTGACAGTGGGACCCAAGGGAATGATGAGAGAACAAAGGAAACCTACCTGTCTCATCAGTTGGTTCCAAAAAGGTAGAACAAGCCCACATTTCTTTTTTTCTCTGTGACTTCCTACTTTATTGCTTACCCCAGAATGAGGACATCATCATGGGATATGTACAACTTGAAAAGTAAAGAAGAAAAACCCAGGTTTCTGTCCAAAGGAGAGAAAAGGAAAGTCTGAGGGAACCAGAAAGGACTAAAAAGATAACTGAGAGGAAGAAGCTCAGGAAAGCCACCTCATGACGTTGTAAGATGTGCATCTGTGGATTTGACACTAATATGCCAAAAACATTTAACTTAACTACAAGCTGTATCATTGCCAAGGTCCCAGCTAGCCTGTGAGTGGTGTGCATGTGCACATGGAACAGACCAGAATATCATTACAAAATCAGTGAAAATATAAATAGCATGGACCCCCCCACACCAAGCTCACAGAAAGTTAGTTAGAACCTGCAAGCTGAATACAATGGGTCAATTACCTGATAAACAAAAAAATAAATATATATTTTCATAAGGTACTAATAAAAAGACAATATCCACATGATATTTAAGATCTCTAATATAAACACCAGTCAGCATCCAAAATTTGCCAGGAAAATCACAATTCACATGGAAAAGACAAGATACACCAACATCTAGGTGACACCAATACTGAAATCAGAAGAAGAGACTATTAAGCAGCTTTTATAAAATGCTCTAAAGGTAAAAACCCTTGAAATAAATGGAAAAGTAGAAAATGTAATCTATTGAAGGTACAAAGAACTTAATGGATATTTTGATATAGTAAATACAATAACTGAAAATTTTTAAACTTCATAACTGATTGCTGAAAGCTAAAGAAAAAAATTCATTTTAAAGTCACCAGAGATAAACGATATTACCTATAGAGCAATCTCTGTTAACAGGTGTGATTTTGTCTTCCCTCCCATCCTGGGGACATTTAACAAAGTCAGATGATTAGGTCCTGAGGGCTGAGCCCTCACAAAGAGGAACTGCGTCCTTCTAACAGGGGCCCCAGGTGCTGTCTCCTTCCCTTCAGCCAGGTGAAGACACAGATTACCTGGCTGTCTGTGAACCAGTAAACTGAATCTCAGCACATACCACATCTGCCTCAGTCTTGATCTTGGGTTTTCCAGCCTTCCAAACTGTAAGAAACAAATTTCTGGTATTTACAAGCCTCCAAGTCCATGGTATTGTGCTAAACCAGTCTGAATGGATTAGAGCTTCAGGGAATAAAATAACAGAAGTATTTTTAAAAGTAAAAATATTTTATTTCCTAATTACTTCTAAATATATAAATTGTAATAAAAATTAAAGGAAGGAACAAAGAGCAGAAAGAACAGAGGAAGGAAGCTAGAAAGCCACATAAAGGTCCAATTAAAAAAGACTGATATGCTAAATCAACAGTGTAATATATTCATTAATAATTATGAAGTCTCTCATGACACAGAGAGTATCATTCTAAAATCGCAAATGTTGTGGACATAATGATCACGGCTATTTAAAATGCATATGCATATGAAGTGGAAACTAACTTTATCAGTGACAAATGGGAATGTCATTAGAGAGCAAAATTATGGAGGCTTATTTTCTTTTTTTCAAAACTATTCTGCAATTTGCAGTATTTCTATCCTCAACGATAAAACAAAAAGCTTCAATTGAAAGTGTATGATGATTGATTTATAAGCTTATATGCATAGAGTCATTTGCATAATAAAATTATGATCATTCTAATAATTCACTCAAATAAATCTTTCAATAAGAGTACCTTAATGTAGATAAAAGGGTATCAGCATGACTATAATTATTTTGCTTTAATCGTTTCTATTCTCGGAGCTCGTATTAATCATTTAAGCCAATAAATGCTATTTTTTTAAATTTTTAAGCCTAAAATAGAAACATTGCCTGTTTTGGGCCTGGTAAGGCATTTGATACTGGGACTGGTTCACTGTGTCACCTAGAATACAACATTGTATGATAAAGGGAGTTGAAACCAAAATAGTTAAGTGTTTTCCCCTTGTGTTAGCTTTGGCCCCATCACAAAAGAGAAAAGAAAGAAAAGAAGTGAATAATCACTGAGCTCCCATTGTGAGCTTTCCATCTTCTACACATGAATCCATTTTTTCAAACAACCCCTCTTTCTGAAATTGTTATTATAGTCACCATTTCTCAGATAAAGATATTGAAGCTCAATTTTTTTTTTAGTCACCCCCCAGGTTTACTTACTCAGGAGGGAATAACACTAGTCTTCTTCCTATTTATCTCACTATTTTCTCCCTCTTTCTCTTATTTTTTGTTCTCTTGCTTTACATTAAAACACCGAAGATGTGGGCAATTAAGATGATTTAACAGAACAGAATAATACTATCATTCAGTTATTCAATTTCTATTAGGCATTTGTAACTAGACTTCCAATAACTACCAGACAGCTACTACATTAGAGATTTGCTAGGTGATGGCAGAGGACAGGTGGCGTGAGCCATGGAGTGTAGGTTATAACACATTCTTCTGTAGAAAAAGTAAGTCCAAGTGTGGAACATACTTATGTTTGGAGACAGAAGGCAAAATGAAAGGCATAAAACATACTTAAAGCCTAAGATGATCATTCCCCCACCATCGCCTCTGCTATTCCTGGCAGCTGTATGAAGCAGCTGAGCAAACGTGTCCTGACTGCACACCACTGGGACATCCTTGGCATGTGCAGCCCATGCACTCTGTTCTTTGTTAATTATTGAGCAAAGGTGTAAATAAAAATTGGACAAATAACTTGAAATATACTGCTGATAAGTTGCTATTTTATCATTTTAATTGTATTGAAATAACACAGTCATACATAGCATAACACATTTAACATCATCATAATCAACATCTGTATGTTATACATGAACTTTACCAGTGACAGTCTAATTCTAACTTTCACCATATAATGGACTCTTTTTGCTTGACTTACCCACTCCCCTCCCCTTCCCTTCTAGTAAACTCTAATTTGATTCTATAGGCTAAAAGTGTTTTTGTTTGATTTGTTTCACTTATCTGTTTTGGTTTCTTTATAGAAGACATATGGGGAAAATCATATAAAATTTGTCTCTTTCCTGATTTATTTTATTCCTAATTTATTGTTAGGAAAATAATACTTTTGTTATTAATGCAGGTCAAATAATGACATAATTAAGCTATATACTTTTATATCTTATTAATTAAAATCATATAATTCAAATGACTCTATAGTCCAACCAATTTAAGGCCCTTACATTATTAAGTATCATGACCACAAGGGCATGATACATGGTTACCCAAAAAAAGCAACCCTAAAATCCATGACTATTGTTAGATCATATTTAGATTTTCTTTTTTAGTCCCCATAAGATTATGGCTCATTACTCATCAAGGATACAATTGGTTTCTTGGGTATTTCAAACTTTGCTTTGGTAAATTCTACAGCTATATTTATAACCATTTCATCAATGCAAGAAGAGCCAAATGTCAAAAGCATTTCTAAAATAGGACTGTGTTTTATCAATTGGGAGAGATTGAGACAGCCCTCAACACCCCCAAAAATCTTTGATTAGAAATGTAAAGTACACTGATATTCACCAATGAAATATATAATAAAGTTAGTAGAAGTGACCATTTTGAATGTGAGATTATCTTTTTGTGATTTTTTTAAGTTGCGTCATTACTGGAAGAATGATTCTACATTTGGAAGAAATTAATGCAGTTAGAATAACTAAAGTTTAGAAACTTCTTGACTGTAAACAGCTAAAACCCTGACAAATAATAATAATTAGAAAGTGTTTGATCTTGGACTCCCAGTCTCCAGAAAAGGAAGAAATAAATTTCTATTAGTTCTAAGGTACCCAGTCGATTTTTGTTATAGTTTTGTTATAGTTCTAAGTGGACTGAGAAAACTGGTACTTAGAATTTGGGGTGTAATGTAAAAATTAGCTGCTTTCCCCTATTTGAACTTCCCTGATAGTTCAGGTCCACTGGGGTCAAATAATTCCTTTCTTATATCTAAGTATTTGGTGTTGGTTTTAATAAAAAGATTATGTCCTCTAGGTACAAGGATCAGAAGAAATAACCAAAGTACCTGGGAGCTGGGAAGTAGAGCTAAAAGTTATTCTTCTCCTTGGGGTAGTCACCCTCTAAGAGTTGTTCATGGTATGGTTTCAGGGAAGCTGATACCCTGTATTTAAGTCATGTAAGTCAGAAACCATTAAGGTGTCACTGACACCCTCAAACACAGGGGTGATGCCAACTATCTCATTTCTCCCGTAATCCATTTAGCAAGTTACTTATACATCTGACTATTTTCAGAAATTGAAAACCTTCAGGATAGTGAAGTTAAATTCACTGCAATTAATTACATAACTTCTGAAACTTAGGACCCTTTAGCAAAAACCTTGAAAACCTATTCCAAAGCAAACCTGCAGCAATAAATACTTACTATCCAGAAAAGAACGCATTTTTTTTAACCCCAGCCTTAGGGATTATGTGATTGGAAGAGCATTTACATTAGCTATACTGTTCTTCATGATATTTTAATTCAGTGGCCTGCTGTTAGACCCACTGTAGATAGCTAAAGTTAATATGTAGATAAGAAATGTAATCAAGCTATGCAAAACATAGGTTGCTCTGAAAAGTATCAGTGTGAAAGAACGAGAGGAAAATTATATTTCTGATCATTTGCTCCAACACCTCAGTCCCTATTACTGTCAGCTGTAATTATGTCATTATAAAAATTGTCTCCTGGGAGTTGACTGGGATTTTTGTTCTAAAATCTCATCAGATACAATTATTTGCAAACTTTGAGAAGTAAATTAGCTTACTTTTCAATTTTTCTACCTGGCTGATTTAGATTGCAGTGAGTCTAAAATTTTAATTGAAGAAACTTTTCACTCAACAAGCTCCAGTGATAATAAAAATGAATGTTCCTTTATTGCAGTCAAGAAGTGAATTTTACACTAATGACTGCCTTGGAGTAAATTTTCTGTGTGTGTGTGTGTGTGTGTGTGTGTGTGTGTGTGTGTGTGTGTATACTGACATTTACCCTAGAAAACCTCCATTTTTTCATCAAGACCATTTGTCCCTCATTTTCTTCTTGATGTCTGCCTTCAGAAGATGACTTTTACAGGCTACATTAACAACATTTAGCACCTTCTAGCTTACACTTGGGTTTACCCAGTGAGTAGCCCAGCAGTTTCTCAAAAGAAAGTAAAATGGAGTTAATTGATTCCACTAACTTTATCTTTGCATATAATCTATGTCTCTTCATCGAAAATATTTACCATATCAAGATGAGCATCTTATTTGACTTTTTCATATACTTGCAAAGATTACCCCTTCCAGCTGCCCATTTAGACTTGTGTCAGGGAGATAGGAACCAATCAAAGAGTTTTTAGCCTTTAAGATGCACAAAGTCTGGAAAAATTTGTCTTGTCACCTAAGTAGCAGAGGGAAGGAATATAAAAGCAAAGACAGAGCCTTCCCCTTGACAACTTTCTAAATGTCAATGGGAAAGAGAATACAAGATGCTACACTGAGGAAAAGGGTAATGACTTCCTGCTGAAGGATTCATTATAAAAAGGAGATAAATAATTTTCAAGGAGAATACTACAAAGAGACATACTCTGAGCAGGGGTTGCCAAGCATCAAATATCTCAGAGATTCTGGTTTCAGGGAAGTAGAAATTTACCCATAGAGGAATATTCAATAGTTTTCTATAAGTTTTATGATGTTGGCGATCGATCTAAAGAAGAAAAGCATGCAATATAATTTTACTCTTCCAAACTAATCTGAGAATATTATTACTTTTTTATTAAGTGTATTTCTTTTATCTTCATGCATAATATTTGTTTGGCTTCCATGCCTAATATTTATACTCATCTCAATGAATCCAGCTTCTTTGAATTCACATGCCAGATAATTCAATGTTGTTGACATTATCTCCATAAAAAATAAGTGTCCTCCAAATTCACTCATGAGTCAAATTTAGGGTCACAACTAATTCTTCATCCTTTCAAGATGTAAGAATGAACCAATTCATCTAAAACAGTGGTTTTAATATCAGGCCCTGGATCCCTGAAGGCAGGCTGAATTAGGCACATGTGGGTCAGGACTGTCTGGCTGATCTGGACTGACTCCATGACCCTTGGGAAGTTGTTAATACTCAAAGATCCTCACTTGCATCATCTATAAATAAGTAAAATTGTATATGAAGACTATAATACCTACCCTACCCCGCAAGGGACGTTGTACCGATTACCTCAAAAAAAAATTGCAGGCAAACTACAAACAAAACATATGTGGAGCAAAAGTTCTGTGAATGCTAACTATTATCATCTATTGAAGATGCCTCAAGAGGAGAGCTGAGACTAACAGCATAACCTAGGACCTCCATACTCTGTCCCAAAGCAACTCTGCTATTATTCAGCTTCCATTTTGGGTTTTCAGGGAAGATTCTCTCTGAAGAGAGGTTTTTCATCTAAAAAAAATTGAACAATGAAAATCAGTGCCTAAAAAAATAATAACCCATACGCTGAGTATTTATCATACATTAGACAGCATTCAGAGTGCTTTCTCTGTAATTAACTTAAATTTTATTTTTGATAGTAACAATTACCTATATTTTATAGAGGAGCAATAATGAAAGAGAAAATAAATAATTTGACCAAAACTACCCAGCTAAAATTTGTTGAGACAGGATTTGAGAACAAGAATACTGGTGCCAGAGCCACATACTTAGCCCCCTCCTCTGTCCTGTCTTCCTGAGCATAAGCTGTTCTCTATGGACTCCAAATACATCTTTCCCCATAGTGTTTTGAAAGGAATATTTACATTGCTCATTGTCTAAAGCAGACTATGGACTGACAAAAAAACAAAACAAAACAAAAATACAGCTATCCAGGAACAAACTATAATAGACAAAAAAAAAAAAAAATGAAGGATTTATATACATGCAAAATGCTATTAATACTTCCAGAGTAAAGTCATAAACTTTAAAGTCAGGCTATCTTATTCAAATCCAAGATCTAACCATAGCATGTTCTGTATTAGGACTCTTAAGGAGGCAATTGACAAAAACTCAACTCTTCACTGGCATAAGGATTTAGTGATTGGAGGTCTCACACAATCTAGAACAAGGCCATCCAAGGGAGATCAAGGATTGAAATAAGGAACTGAGTACCAACATATGTTTCTTTTTTCTCCTAATATTCTTTCCCTGTTGCCCTCTAAGACTGCCATCAGCTCTGGGATTGCACTGTCAAAAGTCCAGAAATAGCATCCAAAGTGAAAATAATGAATCGCTGACATAACAATTAGTACAGATTTATTGTGCACATACCAAAAAGACAGTATGCATGCTGGGAGCACTTAAACTGAAACATGAAATGAGGCTCAGGTGTATATGGTTATAAAGCAATTTATCGAATGAGAAGGTAGTGCCTTTATTCTTCACAGTAGCTGAGATATGAGAATTTTCTTAAATGATAGAGAACTGGTCATTGGTTAATCATATCAACCTCAGGGAGCAGTTAATGTTTTCAAACAGCAGGGAATTTCTAGAGGCATCAAAAAGAAAGGACCCAGGTCTTGCAAAATAAACAGCTTTGTTTGTATGATTAACTGGTTTTCTCTGCTCAGAGAACTTTCTAGGTTAGTCTCCATAGACTTTTTATTTTAACAACATTCAGATATTCATGATCAGAGATAAAGAAACAGTTTTCACTGCCATCTCCAACATAAAATCTAGGGAAGTGAATCCAATTTTCCCCAAGTGGCCGACCTCCCTTCCCTTTGTATCCAGTCACCCAATCACTATGACACCAAAGTGACTCGTTCTCAGACAGGAAGGTCTGTACCAGAAAAGGAGGAATAATAAGAACTTAACAGGTACATGAAATGCATAGTTGCCAAAGGACTTAGACTGATGTCTGAAAAGTCAGGCTGGTTTAGTCATTCAGTTTGGATTATAACAATGAAAAGATGAGGAACATATATAAAACAATTGACACACTGTAGATGCAGAATCAATGTTAGTTTTCTCAAGTTAAATGGTCCTTCCTCCAAGTTCTGGTAAATTATTGACAAAGGACAGGAAGAACTAGATAAAAATGTGTGTGCATGTGTGTGTGTGTGCATGTGTGTGTGTTCTTTTTCCACTCACTATACTTTTTCAGTATTGGACTCTCTGACAAAGTCTCTTGTTTGCACTGCATTTTTCTAAGATGACCGCTTCTCTTCCATCCAAACCACTCTCAGCTCAGGTAACATGGTGACTTGCGCTATTCTCAGATAGTAGCTTAGAAGTCAATAATCTACAGTATTTACAGTAGCTTGCAAGTTATTCAGTGACTTTTTGCCCATGTGGCCCACAGTAAGAAATATATTTTATATTTATATGCCTCCAATTATATATCACTAAGGTAGAACAATTTTTCACATAATATTGCCCTTCTTGGATGTGATGTATTTTCCTAGCTTGTGTTTTTGTCAAGTCTTTTTTTTAAAGGCCAGCTCTCCATCATAAATTGATTTTAAGAATCATTAAAAAATCATGATCCTCACTTTAAAAAACAAAACACCAATTTTGGTGGGAGTCAGGATGAGGGAGACTAGATTTTCTCCTTCTGTGTTAATGATACTAAATCTTCTCTCAGAATTGTAAGGATGCCTCCTTGTGACTGTCCAGTGAAGCTATGAAGTCCATACAGTTAATCATTTCCAAAATGCACAGGTGGGATGGCAAAAAGTGAGAAAGACAGCAAACAACCTGATGATATTCTAGCCAGTAAGAAAAGCAAAGGGTAACTGGCAGCATAAATATATTTATGAACATAGAGTTTGAAGTTATAGGGAGCTAAAGAAGTACAAATCTACTAATTATTTTGTAATAATTTCATGGTACTTAACATCTCCAGACCCCAGTCATATCTTTTGTAAACTAAATATCAGAATAACGCAATATCTTTCTTATGAAAGTTTTTGATAATTAAGTGCACTAACGCATGAGAACTGAAATAATGTGCTGTATAATTTAGGATATAATAAAAGAAATAGTCCTGAATCCCAACAATTGCATTCAAACACATTCCAGTTCATCAAAGAGTCCATGGTCTCCAACTCACTTCATCCTTTCCCAATATAACTAGAAATCCAAGTGTCCAAAGTATATGTTCTCTCCCCTTGTGTCTGGATCCAGAGCTCAGATATGTCCCTGGTGGCTGAGGAATATTAAATTTGTTTCTACCCCCTAAAGTCAGCTGTTCCAAAATAACACCCTCTACAAGATGGAGCTTACAGCTAGTGTCAAGGCCAAAGCCTGACTGACACAGTTGACAGCTGAGGGATTCCAGAGAGATCCTCATCCTGTGGATATAGTCATGGCTGATGTGTGCAGCTAGATCTGAATCCTCTGCTTAGGACCTTGCAACTGATGCCAGTGCTTGCCCTAGCGGGTGAGAATCTCTGGGAACTGAAGAAAACTTCCTACACTTATTCCACACTCAGCAAAAAATAGTACTACCTTGGAGCCTAGTACAGAGTGGATGCAGCATTACGGTAGAATAGGGAAATAGGAATAGTGTCCCTACACCCCCATTTAGAAATACCTTTGCTGTTTTAGCACCCTTCCCCTTTCCAGGACTTGACCTAAAGAGACAAAAAGAAGCTATTTGGTGAATAGGAAATACATTATTGTCAGTATCCTTTCCCTTGAGTTCTTCTCAAAGTGGGTTGAAAGGTCCTTGAATGATCTGCAGGAGTGGGATGCAGGTTAAGTACACTGTCAAGTCAACTGGTTATGGGATGATATCAATGAAATTAGGATCATGGACTCATTCCTTTTTCATAGGCTTTCTATATCACCTGAACAATTATGTCATAAGCATGTTGTCTGAATTCTCAGACAACTATAGACTAAAAACATGAAGATGGAAAGAGCATGAGACGTTGTGGGTTTCGGTCATGATTCTGTCACTTACTTTCTTTTTTTATCTCAGACAAGCTATTGTCTTCTTTGAATACTTCTCCTTGTTGATAGTGAATCCATTACATCTTTATCGATGTCTTTTCTCATAAAAGGCAGAGAAATAAAATTGAAGCCAAGCATGAAAACTTCAAAAACAAATGAAATAAAGAAGAAAATAGCATCTTACATACATCTGAACCTTTTTTTACTAAGGGCAAGTTTCTCAACAAGGACAATACTGATATTTTAGACTACATAATTCTCCATTGAAGTGAGCTGTTCTGTGCATTGTAAGAGATTTAGCAGTATCCTTGACCTCTTATTGACTTGATGTCAGTAGATAATCATCCACACTACCCCCTGCCCCCTGCCAAGGCAAAGCAATTAATAATATCTGCAAACATGACTAAATCCTTCCCTAAGCCACTTGTTTTGTAAATAGCTGTCTAATAGACAGACATTTTCTACAACAGAAAGAAGATTCCAAGTTCTCATTTTCCTGGCCTTCTTGGGATGTAAGACAGTGCCCTCCAATGGCAAGCACTCAAACTGGATTTCGAATCATGATAGTAAAGCAAGGCGAGCAATTGCACAGAGAGTATTCTTCTACAGAGGGTAAGGCTACACCAATGGTAAGATAAACCATGTATCCAAAAATAATGCCATGAGCAGTGTTGAGTGTGTCTTGTGTTAACTATGATAGGGGAAGTGTAGTAACATCTAGACTAGATCAGCTCTTCAGTGTCATGTGGGCCATTGTTCTTGGCTATTCAGTTTCTATCTCAGTTTCTGAGAGCAGCTCAATGATCTTTCAATAAATTTTCTGGTCAAATTAGTTAAGAGTTACTGCTGTTGGATGAAAAGAATAATCCTGACTGATAAGTAACTAGTACATGAATTTATATACTATATTTCAAGAGGCTTAACAAATAAGTATTAAATATTTATATACTTTTTTCTAAGTGAATTTTTTTTTTATTTCCTTCAGAGTAGGAAGTCTGGTCAACTCTTTATTGATATCTACATGTAAGAATAGAAAATTCATAGACAGTTTGATTTATGATATATTAGAAAAACAGATTCTTCTCATCCTGATAGATCAAGATGACTTCTAAAGAGAAAAGCCGACTTGTCAGAAAAATAAAGTATTCCCTTTGCTATATTTTACAAAGTTCCTGTACAATATGGAACCATTATTCCTGAAGGATGGTAACTGGTCCAGTGTCAAGCTCATAAAAGACTCTCAGAATAAGACTTCTTAACTTGACTATATGAATCATAGTATATGGACATTTCCTAATCATATTTTTACTATTCTGTTAACAAAATGTTGCTTTGGCTGGTGATTTTAGAATAAGAACAATTCTGGAGAAAAATCACATAGCAAACCTTTTAATTCCGATACCTACAAATCCACTTCTTAATACAAGATGCATTCTGTGGTTTAGAGCTTAGGAAAGGGGGAACTGAAAAGATACTGGGATATTAAAGAGAGAACTCATTTATCTCTCTGAAGTTATGCTTTTAAGTCAGGATCACACATTCCTTAGGGGGCAGAAAAGCATCCAATAACTAACAGCCTTGGGCACCTCATTCTTTTCATGGAAATACACTAATTCTCTCACTTGACCCATACTCTTGCTTCTGCTCTGTCATCCAGGGACTTTTGATCTTTTGTGTTTTATCTTTTATTCTAAGCCTCAGGTGCACTTGGACATTATGGTTTCCCTAAGCTTTGAATCTCTAAACTTCCTAGAAATTAACTTGCACTCATGCGGAGACTTTTTCTCATCTGCATGTTTCAGATGCCCGCTCCTCCTGACCTATTTCTGCCCTGCTAAATGCTGGCACAGATCCATCAAAAGGAAGCCCCAGTTCACTCCAAAACTCAAAAAGGGCATCCACTACCATGTTGATCACTGAGAATACCTACTTCTGAAAGGAGAAAAATCTACAATTAAAACTAGTTTAAACCACAAGGCACTTATCATCTCTCCAGATCAGAAGTTTGGAGGTCGGAGCACCAGAATGAAGCAGCACACAGCATCAGTATCAAAGATTCAGACACCCCCGTGTCTTTTCTCTCTGTTGTTGCTATGTTGACAACGAATCCTAGCATGACAGTGAGGTTGCTGCCACAGCTGGAGGCACAAGTGAATTTTAAGCAGAAAAAAAAAGGACTAGGCAAAATGAGTTTCTGCTTACACGGTGCTCTTTCACCAAGAAGAAAAATAATTCCTAAGTTATCAGCTTCAAACTTGCCTTGTAGCTCATTGCTCTCAGACTCCCAGACCAAACTGTGTAATGAACACACTGTCACCCTGTGATCACCCTGGGATCCTGTGAACAAGAAAGAAAGATACATTCAGATAAGCTACCACCCTACAGTAGAGAAAGACAAAATGGTGCATTGCTCCCTGTTCTTTCCACGTTTTTCTCCAACAGTAACCAGAAAGAAGCAGGTTGGGAATAGATTTCAAGTTCAATTCAAAAGTGGGTAGTTAGCAAGACTGCCTATGTTCATTGCAAGTGTGCAGTCTACAAGTGGAAATGCATGCTTATAGGAGGAGTCCTTGAGTCACTGTTCCATAAGAAACCATCTTTAGACACTGCCACCAACATCCCTGTTCTTGTCTCATTTCACGTATTTGTGCTATAATGTAAAGACAGGAGTGACAGTGGCAGGAGAACTCAGACATCCACCTGAAGGAGACAAATGATAGCAGCACTGCTTTCTGCAGGATCCTGGAGCACATGGCCCAGCACTTTGCAGGGTAAGTACCTCATGTGGAGAGTGATGCACCAAAGGCAGGTGTAAACATTGCTTTGTATGGACTGTGCAGCCCTAAGGAGCATGTGGTGATAAATGTTAAAGAAGAAAGAGGAATTTAGCTGAAAATTATTCTGACTGTACCACAGAAAATGCTGCTGACTCGCTGGGCTGGCTGCTAAAGCAGAGGGCTTTAGGATAAACATCTAAAACAGAATTTATCACAGTGAAGCAAGTCCTCAATCAATATCTCTGTCCAAATAACATACTTTGCAATTGCCTGTGCGAATGGAATAGGTTGGGCTTAAATAATCCCCACACGATAGAAACTTGGTGAAGTTTTACTTTCTTGGTATCATCTTCTCCAGAAAACAATCTTGAACCTGAGTCACTGGCCTGGTTTCATCTTAAACAAGCACATTTTATAAATCTGTATGTTCAAAAAAGAACACAGCACCGGTAGTTTCTAATTGCTTTTTTAAAATACATAATGACAGCAGTAGCACTAATGCAATAATATATAGGAAGTTGTTTCATTAATATTCTGCATATTAATGCTGAATTAATAGCTGCATATTAATAGACTGCATAAAATGGCTAATAAAAATTGTAATTGGTTGTCCTTTAAATGTTAACCTCTTGTGTGCTAAACGCCTTGCTTTTATGCCTTATTTCTAATGGCTGTAAAAATCATGTCTGCACACCTGAAAAAATGTTCAACATCACTCATCATCAGAGAAAAGCAAATAAAAACTATAATGAGATACCACCTCATACCAGTGGGAATGGCCTCCATCAAAAAGACTGGAAATAGCAGGTGTTGGAGGGGGTGTGGAGTAAAAGGAGCTCTCCTACCTCATTGGTACAAATGTAAATTGATTCAAACTCTTTGAAAAACAGTATGGAAATTCCTTAGACAATTAAATATGGATCTACAATTTGATCCAGCAGTTCCATTCCTGGGCATATACCCAGAGGACATAAAATCTATAATCAGAAAAAATATCTATACCCCGATGTTCATAGCAGCACAATTCACAGTAGCCAAGACATGGAAACAACCTAAATGCCCAACAACAGATGACAGGATAAAGAAGATATACTCTCAATGGAATTCTATGCTGCCCTCTGGATGAAAGTAGAGGAAAATGTGTTAAGTGAAATAAGTCAAAAAGAAAAAGAGAAATACAGGATAGTTTCACTCATGTGTGGAATATAATGAAATGAAACAAATGAACACACAAATTCCAGCCGAAACAGCAGGCCAGAGGACTGTGGTTTTCTGTGTGGGCTGGGTGTGTGTGGAAGGAGGGTGGTGATAAGAGGGGAAAAGGTGGCGGTAAAGGACACTAGAACTCTGGTGGTGGGTGTGGCGTGAATTATAGACTGAAGTGCAATTCAGTTCCCTAAAATGAATACAGAGTTGTGAAGAAAAGAAATAAAAAATTTTTAATGTGTCTACAAGTAACTAAACAGAAGCTCAAAATGATTTCCCAGGACTATAGAACTGGGAAGAGGAAAAACTGGTCTGTCTGATTCTAAAGCCCTGATGTCTGATTCCTCCTGATATATTGTTCCAAATATACTAGAGTTTCCCATAAAACATATGAGATTTCCAGTCATCTAAAAATGCCAAACATGAGGAAGAGAGAAAGAGGGAAGAATCGGAAACTAGATGAGTTTAATCTTGTCCTATGTGGCGCACACAAAGTACAGGCTGATAAAAAGGTGTTCCCATAACATCAGGACTACCATTTGACAAATGTTGCTCTAAAGAGTGGAGAAAAGTAAATAAGTTCACTATAAGAGCATCTAATATTTTTGTTGCTAAATCTTAAGATGAGAAACATTCATAAAGAAATTCATATCTTTGCATTGAACTTCTATATTTTCCTCAATCCAATTAATTAATAGAAATATCTGAAAGATGGTCACCCTGGTGGCCTAGTGGGTTAACCCAGGTGTAGTCCACATGCATCTCGAAGTCCTGGTTCAAGACTTAGAAACAGCCAATGAATGAAAAAAATGAATGAAGTATTTCTTCCTCTTCTCTGCCTGCCTGCTTGACTTCATTCCTGCCTGTGTCTTTCCTTTAAAAAATATCTGAAAGATTAGATTTCAGTGAAGTTGTTTTCAGTTGAGATTAGCATTTGCATCTATGGACTCAGTAAAGGGATTCACCTTCTCAGTGCAGATGGGTGTCATCCAATCTGTTGAGAACCTAAACAGAACAAAAGTTGAAGGAATGTCGTTCACCCATTTTTCCCTCCAGCCTCTCTCTCATCTCACCTTCAATGGTCCTCAGAGTAGTATTCAAACTATCACCCCCCACCCCCCACCCCCCCACCCCCGTTTCTTGGCCTTCTTGGATTTATTTGTGTCACTGACTTCCTTTGTTTCTATAGCTTACAGACCAATGATTGTGGAAACTCTCAGCTTCCCTTACTGTGTGAGGCAATTTCTCAAAATAAACTTCTCTCTCTTTTTCCCCCTCTACAGAAAAAACCAAAGAAACAAAGAAGGGAGGGAGGGAGATAGAAAAATAGATAAATATAACAATAATGAAGTCCTCAATGTCATTGATAGGTTATTGGAAACTAACATAAAATAAATAATTTTACTGTAGGCTTATTGATATAAACAAGAGTCAAGTTCCTATAGCATATGTCTAGCCATAAAAAAAAAAAAAAAAACACAAAAAAGTATCAGGGGCATTGAAATCTGAGCATGATAGGTAAACCAACAATTTGAAATTCCAATGAGCAAATCAAAACCATAAGGTAAGAATGACTATCATCAAAAAGGCAATAACAAGTGTTGACATAAATGTAGAAAAAAGGAAATTTTTGTGTTTTTTTTTTTTTTATGAGAATGCAAATTGGTAGTCATTGTGGAAAACAGTATGAATGTTTCTCAAAAATTAAAAATAGAACTACCTTACAACCCAGCAATCTTACTTCTAGATATATATCCAAAACAAATTAAAACAAGATCTCAGGGATAGCTGCACCCCCATGTTTATTACATCATTATTCCCAATAGTAAATATAAGGAAATAAAGTATCTATTAAAAAATGAATGGATAAAGAAAATGTATAATAGATTATAATTTATAAGAAATATATATTTGGTCTTTGTCCCTAGTTCTTGATTCATAACTTTCAAAACTCTTGGAAATTGCTAAGTGATAAAGATTCCTAAGAGATAAAGATGTCTTTTTATGTTAATGAGATGACTTTTGAAAACCCTTAAAGATGGAGGCCTGTGTTCTGAAAACAACCATATAATTAGAGGTTGAAACTTTCAGTCCTGTCTCCAGACATCTAGGGAGGAAAGAAGAACTAAAAGTTGAATCAATGGCCAGTGGTCAATGAGTTAATCAATCATGCCTGTGATATTATGTCTCCATAAAAATCTAAAAGGATGAGATTCAGAGAGTTACTGTGTTGATGAACACATGGAGGTTGGGAGATGATGGCATATTCTTAAAGAAGGCATCAAAGTTCCATGCCCTTTTCCATATCTTGTTCTATGCATCTCTTTCATCTGGCTGTTAATGTGTTATATCCTTTTATAACAAACCAGTGATCTAGTAAGTAGAATGTTTCTCTGAGTTCTATGAATTGCTTTAAACAAATTAACTGAACCTAAGCAGTGGTCCTGGAAACCTGTTTTACATGTCTAGATCAAAAGCACAACCAGTTTGTCGCAAATATCTGAAGTCTGGAGAGGGAGTTGTGGAAACTTTCAATTTGTAATGGGTTTGTTCAGAGCACAGATCACCGCCTGGGCTTGGGACTGCTGTCTAAAGTAGATAGAAAAAAGTCTTAGGAAACAAAACGCTTAACCTGTAG